>JAODLI010001052.1:0-11552 GCA_027575585.1 Percopsis omiscomaycus | reverse complement strand
TCTCTCTCTCTCTCTCTCTCTCTCTCTCTCTCTCTCTCTCTCTCTCGCTCTCTCTCTCTCTCTCTCTCTCTCTCTCTGCCAAATAGATTCTCCACCTCCAGTGGTACTGGCTAATAACTGATATGAGTTTCTTTTTTCTTTTCAGGGTTTTCAAGGTTAATGTATGTATCTCCAGTGATCCAGCTTCCATCAGAGCTAGAGTTTGGACTAATTTGAGGAGACGTTATTTTAAAGCCGAACTAAAAACCAAACATCCTTTTTTGTATTTAGGTCTGACAAGGTATTATTGATTGATTCAGGTTAAATTCTCAACAGAATTGTATGAAGTTTTTAAACTGTGAATAAGATCTGTAAGGATGTGTGGCAACTGCCTGATTTGATGCTGCGTACTCTTTTTTATTGTTAGAGCACATAACAGTCTAAGCATATAGGGATGACGCAGCCCCCTTCCGTTCGCTCTCCCCGGTGTAGCCTGCTAACCACCAGCCTGCAGCCGTCCACACTCCCAAAGCATCCCAGTCACTCACCGGACTTATTCCTACACTCGACATGCACTCGCTGAGTTTCAAACCAAAACAACGTTTCTGTAACACATGGTTTCAGCCACAACGGTAATTCCAGCCACAGACTGGCTTTTTAAGTTGGACATACCTGAGAACGTGTGCAGGACAAGAAACACAGATTCATGTGAGAGAGAAGGAGAGAGCCAGGGCAAGCAGACAGCAGAGAGACAGTGGGTACAATCCCCATTCTTCTCTTTAGTCTGAGCCTCTTTTATAATGAACACTGAGGAATTATAGCACAGAGACTAGGTTAGCCACTTATCCATTTCCTCCAACATTGCATCGCGCCACAATTCTCACAGCAATTAGTGCATGGCTGGAATAAATTCAGAGAATATACACATACCAGCTCATTCCAACAAGTATGAATACTGCATAAATGTGGTTGGACCCCGATAAAATGCAGTGTCTTTTGGAGCCTTGTCTATAAATTTTGTGTTTATTAGGTTTGCAAAAACCTGAAGGAATTATCTTGACTCTCTTCCCCGGCTGGATTATTTTGGATGTAGTCATATTTTTCACAGTCACAGTCAATTAGTCAGTTGTTAATTAAACCTGTCAAAACACAAAGCAGTGAAATATACTAAAACAGAAGGCAAGCTTTTGGAAACTTATCTGGTTAAAATGGCATTAGCCCTGGTCTCATTCTGCACCAGTTATACAGCGTACATAATCAGGATTAACTGCAGCATGATGGGGAAGTCAGTGAGTGAGAGAGAGAGAGAGAGAGATAAACCCCAATTCACTCAGCTTGGTGACTGATTTGTGGTGACATGCACATTTCTAACAAATAAAGCTACTGTGAACAATATAATAGCAGTTATACCCACTGTTCAATCTATCCAGGTTTGCATTCCATTCCATTCGCATAACATTCAGTTTGTACTTAACCAAACAGATGTTTGGTAAGTACTGTATGTCCAGAAGGACGCAGTATTGCGAAAACAACGTTTATTAGACTTTATACTGCCACCTAGTGGCGTAGATGCAGCTGTGTACTGTATTAACCTCATGGGTTCTTCTATGTAGTAAAATATATTTTTGTCAATAAGCAGCTAAGCAGCTAAGCACGTTCAAACCCCCTCACACATGTTTGCCTGTTTACCTTGAGGCAGCAGTTTGAATTGAGGGCAGGTACGTTCAGGGATTTCACTGCTGTATATTGTGTAGGCCTAGATAGGCCAGGGTCGGGGTTTGACCAAACAGAGGACTAAAGATAAAATAACAAGCAGGATAGTCTAGTGGTCTGGGTGTTGGACTTCCAGCCAGAAGGTCGTGGGTTTGAGCCCCAGAGTCGGCTTACCTGTAAGCATCCTTGAGCAAGATGCCAAACCCCTACCTGCTCCATGTAATAGAACAATGTAATTATAAGTCGCTTTGGATAAAAGTGTCTGGTAAATGTAACAGACTGCTGCATCAGAAAAAGTAGCAAGAGATAGTTTGGTAGGTTGTCTCCAAGCTAATAGGTTTGATTCCAGAAATGGGCCTCTAAGTATCATTGAGAATGAAACATTATCACTGACTGCTCCCAAATATATACTTACTGAATATCAGATGTCATTTAAAATTCAAAACAATGTCATATTATTTTAGCCACAAAAACACCACACATCAGGGTCTAGTAGCCAGAGATACTGTCTACTGTCCATCACCAATGAGAGGAATGATGCAGTCTAGAGGGCACTAGAGGGATGTGAACACCATGAAAACAGACTTATCCTTTGCGTTGCTAGGCAACTAATATGATGGGCATGGAGTGGCATGGAATGAGGCTAGTTTGTTGTGACAGTCATGGCCAATTATTAGCTGCTTATCTGGGCATGAATACACTTTACAGCAGTGATGCATATGCATGTGACTGCAGAATAGGACTATATCAACAATTTCAACCTCTGTGACAAACAATGAAAGCCCATAAATTATGTTCATACTGTGGGGCACTAGTACAAGGTGGCTATATGCATTACACACACCCTATTATGTGTGGCCTTATATTGACTGAGCTAGGAAAACAGGATATTTACACAGAAGGTTAAGAGTACGGAGTAAGGGATACAATGCATGATCATCTGCGCCCAGCTAAACTGGACTAATCAAGACTACGATAGTCTAGTGGTCTAGGTGTTGGACTCCCAGAGTTGGCCTACTTGAAAGCAGATAAAAGCACTAAATTACCTGCTAAATAACCACATTTTAATTGATAAAATGTGCAGATTTTGGCGGCTTTGAACAAGATTACATAGCACTTACTTACTGATGATATAATAATACACTTTGAATGATATAATAATACACTTTGAATCTGATAAACTTCAAAATAGGACAGCAATTTATTTATTTATTAAGCATAGTGAGATTTCTACAAACCAAAAATCCCCTGAGAAGAATTTACACCGTGATATTGGGCTCAGCCATCTAAGATCTATCGGAGACATACAAATTTTGTGTCCATTTTTACCTACCGCAAATACAACTAAAACACACATTGTATTATGTTAAATCATGGAATTATTTAGGTAGCTATTGACTGTCGGCTTTGGACTCGCACTGTAATGGTTGGTTGCATGGTTCACACTAATGGCATTTGTTTGTGCTTGTAGCGACTAGCATATATACTGTATTTTTCAGCCAATACTTGTTCCAGGCAATGTATCTTTTCAACACACGCAAACACACAAAGCAGCTAAATCAAAGTGAACAGTGCAAGTATTGTGAATGTGCCTAGTTGTCTATTACAGGTCCATGTCATTGTCGTTGTGCAGCGTTTTCATGGCCATGCCCCATGATGTTACGCTGGACATAATTGGACCCTCAATGGCCCTGTATGAACCATTACTGGGTTTATTGGGTACTGTGAGGGAACCACAGTGATTGTCTGTTGGGGGTAGGTAGGGCCTCCCCACTAGTCCTGTCCCCATCTCCATGGTTACAGCTCCAGTCCCCACAAAGGGGCTATATACAGCCTCCTGAGGTAGGTGAGGTTTCATCCGTTTCACGTGCTCTGACTCTGAGGAGTGTATGGGTGGATTCTTATCCTTGTGGGTGGAGGAGGAGAGGAGGTGGTGAGGCATCAGCGTGCGTAGTTCTGGGAGGGGGGTGGTGGTGGTAGACCCTGGGGTGAGGTGCATGCTGGGAGGTGGAGTCTCCACATGTGGTTTTGGCTGTGTTGGTGTCATGGGAGGCTTGGGCTTCTCCGTCCCCGAGTGGGGCATCATATCGGGGAAAGGCTGCTCGGTGGAAACGCATGTAGATTTACTGTGAGTGATGGGCTTGGAGAGTGATGACGGCCCCTCTGAGCTGCTAGGCTGTTCGGTGCTATCTGTCACAGGGCTGCTATCCGGCATACCCTTGCAGTGCATGACAGTGTGTCTTCTTAGCAGGGCAGAGCGAGTGAAACTCTTACCGCAGGCATTACAGAGGTAGGGTCTCTCACCCGTATGTGACCGTACGTGGCGCCGTAGATCCCCTGAGCCAACAAAGCACTTCCCTACATGGATTTATATCAAAGAAAAAAAGAAAACACAGTTTAAAGAGCGCTGGAATGAAAGGAGAAGTGCAGTGCCACGCACCTCTAAAACTCACTCACTACAGAATTGTGTGTAACCTTTTTTAATTATAATATAGACTGCTCCTTACCACAAGTCTCACAGCGGTGTGGCTTGTCCCCAGCGTGGCGAACCTTGTGCTTTAGGAGCTTCCTGTGCATATTGAAAGATTTCCCACACTGGTCACAGGTGAACGTCTTGTCCGCAGTGTGAGTCTTCTTGTGCTCTTTCAGATTGCTGAAGTTGCTGAACCCTTGGAAAGACAACAGCCCAGAAGAAGCACAAGAAAGAAAGATTTTAAACATCACGATTAAAATAGCAGTTATGATTTCTAACATTATGATAGGAAAGAGATCAAATTATATCTGAGATAGATAGATAGATAGATAGATAGATAGATATAGAATATATATATATCTATATATATATATATATATTCTATATTAGATCAAATGTATCTCATGACTACTATATTTCTATTAGTGAACTGAGTTGTGAGCTTTAGAATGTTGAAGAAAGTTACAAAGTATAAGGAGGTAAAAAAAAGTATTCAATATAAGCAACCTACTGAAAACTAGTCTGCGTGTCTTAAAGTTTGATTCCAGTTTTTCTATTTGAATATTTGGTAGAATTCAGTGTGGATGCCCCCCCAGTGAAATGTTCAGTAATATATAGTACATGCAGGAATTAAATCACTTGCAGAGGGTTTTGAGGTGCATGTCAATGGCAGTATAAGGAATAATGGTGGTTTTTAAGCCATGACTTACCTCTACCACATATATCACACAAGTGTGGCCTCTCTCCTGTGTGGACCACAATATGGCGCTGAACATCACCTGCTGCAGCAAAGCTGGAGATGACACAAGTACAATATATTCAGGTAATGTATTTTTGCTCATATAGATGCAGGTGTGTGATACTCTATGCTTGATTTACAGTCATATTTACAGTAATACTGTATGTGCAAGAAAGAAGTAAGGATACCTAAAAACAACAAACATAAACAATTTTTAGCAGTGGATAAATAGTGTTGATGACTGTTTTCACAAAGATCTCTGGATATACTAGTTAAATTAGTCAACCACTATTTAGCCCCCATGCCCATGATTTGACAAGACCTTGTTTATTGTATGCCAACAAACATATTGAGCTATTGACAATTTTCTCTCCGGCGGTAAGCATTAAAGTAGTAGTGTGCGATCTCTAGCCACTGACCTGCAGCAAAAATAAATTCCAAGGGGTTGTGTACATGTGTGTGCTTTGTCCAATCATGTGAAATCCATATACAAACAGACCCAATTCTGTACAATGTCGTCAGATAATACACACTCAACTTTAACCAAATGAAATGGGAATTTAATACTCAACCTTTTTCCACATTGTTCACAGATGTATGGTTTCTCTCCAGAATGTCGTCGCAAATGTGTCTGTAGATTCCCAGCCTGTATAAAGAGATCAGCAAGAATGCTCATCAATACTGCCTTCATTCCTAATCAGCCAGTACACAAGAACAGGACTTTACCTGGGAAAAATGTTTCCCGCAAATATTACACTGAAAGGGTTTCTCACCTGCAAAAAAAAATACAAATAATTAAAATTAAGAAACTACAGCTTCAATCTTCAATGTGCATTTAGCCACCTTAGTTTCAAAGGGCTGTTGTGTGCTAGGTGGGGGTTGGGGGTGGGGGTTCTCGTAAGGAGAAAAGATGTTAATGTATTTATTTTGTAAAATGATCATGCATGTGGGAAAGAGCTGCTCTTGGCATGCATTATATGTGATAATGAATAATGTGATTGTTTATATAATTTATATATTTATATAATATTATTTATATATTGTAATTATTTATATATCTAAGGCCATAAGCCCGGTCACGCAGATTGAACACCTTATTTCTGCATTCATAAAGGAGGTTAATAGAAATTAGGAAAAAGAATTACCGGTATGCGAGCGCTTGTGAAGCTCCAAATTACTTGGGTGTTTGAAGACCTTGCCACACACTGCACAACAATACTGCTTGTGTCCTGTCTGCTGTGGTGGGGCTGATACTTGGGGCAGCACTTGTTCCTCTTGTTCCACAGGTGTGGGACTGGAAAGTAGGGTGTCTGTTGCAGTTTCAGGAACATCTCTTTCTTGTTCTGGGTCTCTCACAGGAGCTTCTGGAGCATCATTCTGGACCAGAGATTCTTCTTGATGCATGTCTTTGAGGACAGGTTCACTGACTGGTTCAGCACACATTTCCTCTAAAGCTTGCTGGGACCGTAAGTAGTTGTACTTCTTCAAGTAGACAGCCTTCTTGGGGCGCATTGGCTTGTTGAGCATAGAGTCTGTTTGGTCACACACTGAAGTAGTTGGAGGTTCTACAGGCGTTAACAATATTCCAGGGTTCTTTTCTACCAGTGTGGAGGTGCAGGAAGGGTTTTGCTGAACTGTGCTTCCTGAGCAGACAGGAGTGTGGTTGGTTCCCTGACTGACCCCAAGCTGACAGTGCTGCTCTTCCACTAGCACTAAAGGGCTTGGGCCTTGATTTGAGGCAGCACTGTTAGTTTGTGCCGCACTTTGTTTAAAGTACTGCTTGCTGTAGAAGTTACGGAGCTTGTAGCCATGAACAAGCTGTTTTTCTACGGGAGCGTGGCTGCTGCCACCTGTGTCACAGTTGGAGCTGCTTTGAGGCACTGAAAAAGGTAACCTTTTAGTGTGGTCAAGATCACTGCTGATGCCTGACCTCTTTCCTTCAGATGAAGGACAGGGGAAGGCCACATCTGGGGGAAGACCGCCTCCCAGGAGGCAGTCGTGTTCTGAGGTCAGGACACCTGGCAGAGAGAAAGATGGGGTCTCCACTGGTGGAGGACAGGGCTTGAGAAAAGCATTACACATAGTCTGGATGTTGGGAACCTGCAAACACTGAGCAATGTCCAGAAGGGCTTGCACATTATCCTGGTTGATGTCAAGATGTGAGGTGTACATGTAGTCCAATATTTGGCCAATACCACTGACATCCTGGATAACAAGATGAAACACGTCATTCTTCTGACTGGGGGAGTTTTGGAACAAGGACCTAGAAAGATAAAAGCCAACCTTGTTATAATCGCTTGAAAAGAAAGTCGTTAGGATGCAACATTCGATGTGTCTTCAAAATATGATTTTTACTGTAACCTGAAATAGGAGCTGAAAGCAGCCAAGACATTTTTGTGGGCTTTGAAGCAGACACCTTTTACCACCAGCATGCAGTCGCAGAGCAGTCCCTGGATCCTCTGTTCTTGTAGTTGCTGGAGAAGGTATGAACTGTGACTGGACAACGTATCCATTGTAACTCGGCTGCAGAACCACGAAGCTCTAGTCATCAAAACATCTAAAGATAAATGTTAACATTAGAAAACTAAATGAAATGAAGATGAACTATCACTATCACATATTAATAGTGTGTGCTAATAAATAGATAATTATCAGTTTCCTAAATTGTACTAGGCGCGCATATTACAGCTAACGTTATGCGCTATGAGACCACCGAGACCACCCATGAAAGAATTGGACGAAATAGCTACAAAGCTTACATAATTTAGCATCCGGTATTCGTAGGCGAAACACCAATTCAAATAAAGTGATATTTTCCGAAATGAAATGCGTGATAGATGTTTATAACTAAAATTTCCGATAATAAAGCAACATAGTTCAGCGTACTAGTATCAGCAACTCACATTTTTATTTGGTCACTTTCGAATGTGCTACCTCACTTCCCGGTGCAGCAGCTTGTGTTGTACGGAACATAACGTATCATTTTTTGTTTAAATACTGCATACTTGGTATGTGTATATATTGGTATATATATGGTCTGTGTACAGAATAAATGTATTAAAACAATTTTACGTATTTTCAATACAAAACATCAGATGTGTTTCAAATCGGAACTCTTATATAGATAGTGTCGTGCGGATCGTAAATAAAGTAGCAACTGAGCGGTACAGTACTGCAGTCACGTGTGTGTTCGAAAAGTTTTTTGTTTGAATGGTGGTGATGATGAGTGTATAAGCCAAATTTTTCCACATTGCAATTGACTGCGTTCATTTGGATTTTGGATACTGGTCGTACAAACTAGTCGTAGTTTTTGTCTTTTGTCATTTAATGCAAATCATGGTTAGCTATCTTAGCTAATGTTAGCTCTTTTAGAACTTGCGGACGTGTTGGTCTCTGTCGCACATGTGTAACGTTTCTTGTTCCATCCGTTACCTTTCGTGATCGACTCACGTACATACTACATACCCGATTCAATTGTTTTTCAGTTATTATATATATATATATATATATATCGTCTATATAGTCATAGATATTGTTAAAATGGTATTTTTTACTTGCAACGCGTGTGGCGAATCGCTGAAGAAAGCTCAAGTAGATAAACATCTTAACATGTGTCGGGGATGCCAGGTCCTATCCTGCATAGACTGTGGAAAAGACTTCTGGTAGTGTACCCCTATAGAACGTTATTTTGCTTTAATTGTTGTCACTATCGAAGATTCCTACACTGTTCAATCTATTGCATACACGGATTAATCTATATGTCTGGCAAACAGGGGCAATGACTACAAGAGTCACGTAAAATGTATCAGTGAAGACCAGAAGTATGGAGGCAAAGACTTCGAGGCCAAGTCAAACAAAGGGGATGTTAAACAGCAGCTATGGATCCAGGTAGAGGACCCACCACTATATTGGTGAACTATTGCAACAGTACATAATGTTTATGCATGTTTCATCTTGTAGTGAAATTAAACTTTAAAAGAATCAAGATTATCTAATACATTGTTCTATACTGCACAACTACATTTATTCCCTTATATCCCCACAGAAAATACATGATGCTGCCAACAAACCAGGAATTGGCAGCAAGCTAAAAGAAGTACTCAATCAAGTTAGTACATATGACAACGTCCCAAGAAAAAAATCGAAGTTCCAGGTTGGCATTTTCCGTTCCTTTTTAAACCATTAATTTTCTTATACTGATACAAACAGATTTATATATTTAAAATAGTTTATTACTATTTTAGTAAGTTATTTATTGTGTGTGTGTGTCAGGGGGCAGGGTTATGGGAGCAGTTGCAGGCATGTAGATAAGTAGTAATAAGTATTTAATTTTCATTCCCCTCTCGCATTTCAGAACTGGATGAAAAACAGCTTGAGAATTACCAACCCCACCCTACATGACGAAGTGTGGGAAATCTTCTCAGCAGCCACCAGCAATGTAAGTTAATATATCACCTTAATAAATACCAGCAAGTAGGTAGTGTTTTATCCAGTTCTACTGGCTTGTAAGGATTTATGTCCACCCAGAATTAGAGTTAATTACCAAAAGATAAATATTAAAAAATGGCCTGACTAATGACTCATAGCATAAGCATTAAGCATAAGACATAATTTCTAATTTACATTTTCTGTCATTGCGCTGGTCTCACTTTATGTATGCTGATTAATTCAATGTAGTCAGTCAGTGACCAAATGTATATTGACAGCCTTAAAGTTTATTCATTATAGAATGATAATGCATGCAAAATATCTCTCCTAGTAGTATTTGTATATAAAAAAATAAATAATGGATTACCAGCTTCTGCAGTGTTGTATTTCAATACTACTTTTTAATATTAAACATTGATGCATAAAGCAGCTCATGCTTTGAATAGACTAACACATATTTGTCTACGACCGGTGATTATAATCTTTTAATGCTGTAACCAAGTGAAGAAGTTATATTAAATGCAGTATCCTTTTATACCCTAACAGACTCCAGATGCTTCCAAGCCAAATTCTGAACCCAAAGAAAGTGTAGCAGAGGTCAAGGAGGAGACCAATGGAACACCAGAGGAAGGTGTTTCTGAGAAGAAGAAACTGAACAAGAGGGAGCGCAAGGAAGCCCGTCAGCAAAAGAATGGGAAGGTTAAGAAGGATGTTGAAAAGAGCACCACGGAGTTGGCAGAAGTGCAGTCAAAGAAAAAAAAGGACAAAAAGAGAAAGTGGGACTGTAAGGCAGACGCAAATGGAGAGCAGAATGGATGCTGTTCTGGGAACGAGACGTCCACAAAGAGAAGGAAGAAAATCAAGGAAGGGTCAGAAGGTATGCCAATGCTTACGATATGCTTTGAAAGTTTGACCAATGTCCAAGCCATGTTAGAACATACACTTTATAGGTTCAAGCCATAAACTTAATATATAGGCACGTAGAAAAATCGCGGCCCGTACTTCCCAGTGGCTTTGTTCATTTGTGCAGATCATCAGCTGTAACACAGGTTAGTGGTTAGGGTGGCTGACTACAAACCAAAAGGTTGTAGGTTTGATATGCAACATGCCTGACATTACTGTAAGCGTCCTTGAGCTAGATGCCTCCTTAAAGGGGAAACTGGGATTTTTCAACCTGGGCCCTATTTTCTATCCTGGAGCGTCCAAAATTTCATTCGGAACATGTACCAATCAAAATTTCTTGCAATGTAGTGGGTGAAGAGTAGACTAGACTACTAAGCAATAACATTGCAGGGACATGCATGTAAAAGGGTTAAAAATAATAATAATTGTGACCCTTGTATCGTGATATGTATCGTGAGTTCCTTGCCAATACCCAGCCATAGTAGATAAGCTGCCGAGCCATGCTCTGCATATTTTCCGGCTTTTTTCCATTGCCAATCACCTGATATAGTGACTGTAATGTTTATAAAATGTTTTATTTTTATTTTCAGATAACCAAACAGAAGCTGCCGACAGCGACGTGGCAGAGGAAGCTGAAGAACAAGCATTGGCAAAAGGTAACATGAGTTCATGCATTTATTTGCGATGGTAGTATGTACAATCATTTTGTGTGTGTGTTTTTAAAATAGGACTGTGCTAAAAAATCGATACAGCAATATATCGCAAAATTTATTTTCGCGATATACTACATCGATTTCCAGCTCAAAAATCGATTCTTAAAAATGTTTTATTTAAAATATTTAATTTTTTTTAAAGATTCACATTTTAAACAGTGTGTGAACTACAACTACTAGATGTCGCAGTATGGCTAGTTGCCTAGAATTGACGGCCCCCATTTCTGGTAGAGTGAAATTTGATGCAACATGACAGACACAGCTGACAAAATTACAGCAGCTCCTTAAAAATATACTACCGATGTGTTGTATATCAGCTGTTTTTACATTTTCAGTGAACTATGTGGAATATCGCAATATGTATTGTATCGCAATATATTGTGATGTAATCGTATCGTGATATGTATCGTATCGTGAGGTCATTGCCAATACCCAGCCCTAGTTTAAAATGATGTTGTGGTTTCTTCTTCTGGTGTCATGAACTGCTAATTAGAAAAAGTCCACTAAATGTGCTGTACAGTGTACACTAGAAGTGTGTGTGTGTGTGTGTGTGTGTGTGTGTGTGTGTGTGTGTGTGTGTGTGTGTGTGTGTGTGTGTGTGTGT
>JAODLI010001051.1:8261-32341 GCA_027575585.1 Percopsis omiscomaycus | reverse complement strand
TGTGTGTGTGTGTGTGTGTGTGTGTGTGTGTGTGTGTGTGTGTGTGTGTGTGCGTGCGTGTGTGTGTGTGTGTGTGTCTGTGTGCGTGCGTGTGTGTGTGCGTGTGTGTGCGTGTGTGTGTGTGTGCATGTGCGTGCGTGTGTGCGTGTGTGCGTGTGCGTGTGTGTGTGTGTTCCTACACATCCCTCCACTGCACCTCACTGCCATTGTATGTTCTCCACATTGTATTATATTTGATATTGCTTATATCTTGTGCGTATATTGCTTAGATTCGGTACTTGTTGTCGCTGATATTTCTTGTCTTTTATCTTGTTTATTCTTTGTAAATATGTGTCTTGAACACAGAGGCACCGTTTGAGGTTGACTCGACTGCAGTGTCGTCGTGCCTGCACCATGGAGATAGCGTTCTCGAACCTAGTGCGTGTGTAGGGCTGCCGTTATCTCATCTAGTTGAGACGATTGCAACATGAAAAATGTGTGTCGTAAACACACAGACACACACACACACACACACACACACACACACTCTCTGGTAGATATGTCAGGTAGAGACAGTGACTGCTTGTCTCAAACATGAAGCTGGCAAGCTCTCCTCAAAATCCATCTCCTCCTTTTGGTGATCGATGTCTTGGAAGTCCTTCACAATGTGGGGACCCATCAGTAGTAACCATAGTGACGTCCCCTTTAGCACCCTTATGCATGCGAAGAGAAAGTAGCGACTGGAATTCTGGGAAATGTAGTCTACACAGGTTTCCACAGTCAGAGCCTGAATAGGTTGAGAAGGCAGCAGATCTCTGGCTGGGTTTTTGATTACTATGAATCCATCTTTGTAACTTCTTTGGGTGTGAGGAGAAACTACGATGAGAAAAAGAACAGAGGCAAAGCATGTTCAGATCGCGAGGCTAATACCGTCTGGTATTAGCATGCTAGCTTGAAACATAAACTGTCTAGTACAAGGTTGTATCTTTCCGGAACAGGACTTTTATTAATGGACTTGAGCACTGAATATCACAGTGCACGCACGCACACGCGCGCACGCACACACACACACACACACACCGCTGGCAGGGGGCGTGTGTCTCTCGCACATACCTGGGTCTCTGCGTGGCTCACGGGAAATCAGCAGCCAGCCTGTGTAGCCGCCATTAAACAGAGACTATAGGATAGAATGGAAAGACGCCCACTCCCTCTGTGAATGTGCCATAAACAACTAAAATAATACACATAATATATAATACACAAAGCAGCGTGACAATGCAGGGATAATAGTTTAAGGGGTAGGGGCAGGATAGTCTAGTGGTCAAGGTGTTGGACCCCCAGCCGGAAGGTTGTGGGTTGTGGGTCGAGCCCCAGTGCAAGATGCCTAACCCCTATCTGCTCCATGTAATTGTAATTGTATTACGGCAAAACATTTACTAAACAAATACTTAGAATCCCTATGAGTAATAAAAGTAGTTGAGTAAACATGTCCATTGTGGGCTTTCCGTTAGACGCTGGGGTTAAGCAGTTGAACAAAACAGTAGGACAACGCGGCAGGGACCAGGCTTCACCGGGGCCATTCAAGAACACTTCCCATCATGCACTGCGTCTTTTATGCAACGGTGTCCAATAAGGTTATGTGATATGAATATTGGAATAGGTTTGCGCTCAAAAGAGAGATGGGCTGCAATTTAACCTCTTCTCCTCTGATCAATGACAGCTAATCCATCTGAGAACACTGATACGAAGTAGAACGCGCGGCATACAAACATGTCTCCGAGCTGCCTTGAGGGAAATACAAATTTGATTGTCAAAGATTTTCTGTTATATTTACGAGAAATCTTCCGACCGATCTGCTCTGAGGGAGACATGACATTCCCCCGCAAGGTCAGTGTGTTTACGCAACACGGAGAGACACAAACACACACAGACACCGCACAACACAAAACAGTTTAGCGACAGAGAAAAGTGTGTTGGATAACAAGCCACTATTGTTTATGTGTGTATTGTCGGGTACACAGACAGTCTCAGTGCCTACCTCTATATGTATTCCTGTGGCTTCCTCTTTGCGCTACGTGTGAAGCCGTGACTGTGATATATCTCTCTGATATGACACCACGTGCGTTTGTGCATGTGTGCATGCTGGCGTGTGTGTGTGTGTGTGTGTGTGTGTGTGTGTGTGTGTGTGTGTGTGTTCCCTGTGCTCCGGTACAGTAGAACAAGTATTCGGGGCACAGAGACAGAGGAGCTGAGCAGAGTACCTCTGACAGTCTTCCAGTCTTTGAGCCCACGCATCAATAATGTTGGCGCATACTCTGAAACAGCATCGGTAAAGGGGGGGGGGGAGATGCAGAGAAGAAAACTGAAGGTGCAAAAGGGTGTATTTTGAGAGGCAAATAGAGACTAGAAAAGCTCCAGAGAACTAGAGAGGGAGATAGCTGAGCACATACACACACACATTTATAAGCTAAAGATTCACTCTTGCTCTCACACTTGCTTTTTAGTGCCGCCACAAACCCACATTTCTGCCCCAGCTCTCTGTTTATGTTTTGAAAGCGCACAAAAGTGTTGCTTTAAGGGAAGGGGTAAAGAAGGGTACAGACCTGGGATTGCTGTGGGGAGGAGTGTGAACCATTCAGTACTAACGCTTTTCAAAACAGCCCTTTAAACATAATAGCATTTGGGGTATATTTGGGGTATCTCAACAGCATTTTGTGCAGCACACACACGCATACGTACCATAACAAACAGCATACATTTTAATACGTCCACCAATTTATATATGTGCAGTGCATGCAAAGATGGTGAGAACTATAACCTGGTGAGATTAAGGTTAAGTGAGTACAAAGCTATCTTTTTGGGTAAATCCGTTTTATTTTAGTCCATAAAAAGGCTGTAGAAAGTAAAGAATGTGTATACTTAATGCAGAAACTGACACACATGGTGCCACGTGACGGGACATTACAGAATACTGACCCAAGGTACAATATGACAAGCGCTGAAAGAACCAAAGCCTTGAGGGAGCCATTGTGTGTAACAATATCACAGATGGGCTCACACCTTGTCTTTTACCTTTCTCCAGATCTCCAGAGCACATTTCAAAACGTCCCTTTGAACATAATAGGCTACATTAAAAAAAAGCATTTGGGGGTATTTTTTTAATCTCTCTCTCTCTCTCTCTCTCTCTCTCTGCAGAGAACCTTGGCTGCTTTAAAAGGCACTGCTGGAGGAATGTTATTCAGTGAGCGAGGGGGGATGCCATGCTGGAGAAATGTCAGGAGAAAGGTAAGGGGACATGTGGGGTTGGGAGTAAAGAGAGGAGAAAGGGAAGGAGAAAGAAGAGGAGAGGAGGAGAGCCAGGCACAGGCCAAGCCAGCTGTTCTTCACCACGAGGGGGGGGGGGGGGGGGACAGAGGCTCAGCGGGGGGGCATGAGGGGAGGGGAGAGGAGGGGAGGGTTATGGTGGATCGAGAGCCCCCTCAGCCCTCACTCTCCTCCCAGCGTCTGCTTTCTCAAGGTCATCCACGGAGACCCGTTCACGAAACAGAGAGAGAGGGGCGCGCGAACGCACAGACAAACGCACCGAGCACACACTCGTTCAGAGGGAGATACGAATGGAGCCCTCTGCCTGCTTTACTCCGATATGCGCCTGTGTACTGAACAAGTCAAAGTTTTTACTAGCCAAGTCCCAGTCAACCATCTGGAGATAAATAGATGATTATTCTGACACAGATGCACTGTGTATTTATGATAATAGGCCAAATGCCTGTATTGATTTTGCCTCTCTCTTGGTTCCTCTCTGTCTGCCCTTGTGTGCGTGTATGTGTGTGTGCACGCGTGTGCAGACTCAACTGAATTCAGCATCCAAAGCGCACAGTCCTCCTCTTGTAAAATAGTCTTTGACTCGTCCTCGGGTAAAATTTTGCCCCCCGCTCACCCCCTCCTGTGAGTTTTTAAGCCGGTCGTTGCAAATTCACCAGTGTTCATTACCGAGACAGGGTCATTTCCCCAAACAGTGTGTTTGGCGTCACAATAAAAAGGTGTATTTTATGGCTTGTACCAGTGAAGCACTATTAGACAGATAAAACACAGTCGACGAGCATCAAGAGGATTATAAAAAGAATTGCCTTGATAAACTCCACATATCTGCTCAATGGCACCCCCAACAAATCCTTCTGTCGGCTGGGAATGGGAATTGAGGAGGCAGACGCCACTGAGCACGTGGGCACGAGGATTTACACAGCACTAGAGCGCCACCATTTGGCAGGGGGGGAAATGATATGGAGTCTTCATCTGTGTCTGGAGATGGTTCCTCAACGTTAAAAAAAAGGATGCGATATGGTGCAAGCAAGGTTTATAATTCGCTATTAAAATTGTCCTGTTTCATTGATAGAGACATTTTACAATAGTAGAGACCTTGCCTGGTTGTAATTTTTTGCAGACATTGTAAATGGTTGCGTCTGAATCCTCTATACTACATACTAACCGACTGCAATTCAAGTATGCAATATTGTAGTGCTAGATTCAAATCTAGAATTTTAAGTGTGCACACTATGAATGCCACACAATGCACCATGATGTTGTCCGGAAATGGACAGAAAATCCACATGTATTTTTACTAATTTCTTGTAAATTCATGTTTTTATTTACTCATGGCATTCAACACATATTTTTAAGAGGACGACGAGAAGGAAGAAGGAAACTTCTTCACTGGTAATCACATCAGTCACTTCCGTTGGGATGGAGGCAGTCCTCAGAGTATAGGCCTACTGGCTGATTTAAACACCATGCATCCACTTTTAGTATCTGATATGCAGTAGATATATGTACATAGCGCATTCTACGGAATTTGGACCCAGCCATGTAATGAAACTAATTATTTCATAGAGGAGTCATAATGGGTTGACACCTGTATGTAGCACATACCATAAATTATGAGTCTGTTTCAATAATGTTAGGAGCTATACGTGTGTTTTCCCTTTTTTTCTGTCTCCAAATGTTGGCTCTCTCAGAAGATTTTTAATTGATCACTTGAAATGATCCTTTTGAATTGATAAGCACGAAGCAGGAACCTCTAGTTTCTAAATCTCACTACTTCCCTAAAACGCATACAAAACAAATGCAAATTGGTCATCTACTGCCATCTGGCGGCCAATGGCAGGTATCATTAATTCAAATAAATATAATCAAAAAGAGGTTAAAAGATAAATAAAACCCAAGAAAATTATTGAATCTATCATATAATGTTGGCATAATGTTGATGTGTAATAAACACACAGCATTTTTTTTAATGCTATGTGCAAGTTTTGAATAAGAATGCGAATTATGGTTAAAGTGAGGGAGGGGGTTGTTAGGAAGGAAAACACAGGGGAAAATGGGTAACAAAAGTTAACTTAACCTACCTACAGTTCACATTCTATCTATCTACCTACCTAGTCTTAACCATACAATCTGCCAGGGCGGGGATGATGGCACGCCGCCAATGTCCAATACATCTACGTAGCCACACGCACCTTAAGCATCTCCGTGCTTCCCTGGCACGGTGACGTTATCGTAGCCTATACTGTAGCATACATTGACCGTGATGGCGTCATGAAAAAAAATCTGTTAGCCTACCTTTCTAAACAGTGAAAGAGTAGTCGCAGATCATTCGCCCAGTCGGTGTCCTTTTCAGTCGACAATAATAACCACGTAAAGTAATCCAAATGTTCCTGTGACAGTGTAGCCTATAGTCCTCAGTCCCTGTTTATAGTTGAATTCAGAGATGAAAACCCCATCTCACACGTCGCTATAGGGTGACTGGCCACATTTTTGGTATGCCCACACTCCACGCATCTGTGTGAATAAGTTGCAGTCCCATTCCAGGACAGCACGCCAACAGCACACAGTGACAGGAAGATACGCATTAATTATTTTAATGCGGTATTTTCCGTATTTATCTTCATCTCGATCAATTTTCTTGCTCTGGTCGATCGTGATCCAAGCTATGTGAAGTTTGAAGTTGGAGCGTTCTTTGATGACGTAGAAACCCGTGTTGCACGAGTGGTGTAGGATTTTATTTTTCTTCATTTTTGGTGGGGTTGGGGTCTTTAAAATTAAAATAGACCTTTAATGCGATCAAAAAAATAAAATAAAATAATTTATTTGACTATTTTTAATCCACGTAGCCTATTATATCGCACTAGGCCTTGGCGGCCCACCGAGAGTAGGCTAATAATCGCCTCTCCCGTGGGCCAATCACCAACAACAAACCATTTTTACAAAATAGGTAAAATTGTTGTTGAACTATCACAGCATGATAAATTAGAAAATAAGCATTGATACAAGTTCTACATGTAATATGAATACATTTTTTGACCAAGCGCACCACCCCAACCCCTGAGGGTGGCATTATCACGTATCCGTTTGTCGCCCCCCTACGGTGAAGTGGTAGTCTGTGCAGTTAAGGGTTTAATCTCCTTACATAAGATAAGGATACTACCATAGTAGATAATAGTAGAAAGAATGGTATATTAACAGCTCTTTATGGTACGCCGCTTTCAGTCTTCTATGTGGGGGTTTAGTGTCTAGCTTATCATCTGACTAATGAGTAGGCTAATTGTCTCATAGAAAATTAGCCTACAATTAGCCTAATAGAGAATATTTCTTTTTTATTTCTGACTTTATTTTCATTGACTTTATGAGCATTTATAGCATTAAACAGACAAGTATGCAATGTCTTAAGTAGTGTAAAGTTAAGTTGTAATCTTGCCAAATTGGAATCGGTCGGGGAGCGTCGGCTTCTTTCGTTTTCGTGCTCGTGTTTTCCCGCTCGCAACTCGGTACTTCCCGTCGTGTGTCGCTTCCTTGCTCCCTTCTCGTCCCTCTCCAATCTCCGTGTTGTTGTTCTCGGTGACGCGGCGGAGGTGTAGCCTGACGCGGGCTCTTACGTGTCGGCCTGAATAAAAGTGGAGCTCCGGAGGCCCGACAGTGACGAAGGGAGACTGTATCGGTAAGGAAGGACTAGTGTCCAGGGAAAGAGAGGCGTCCGCAGCTTATCAAGGCTCTTGTTGTGCTCGGATTCGGTCCGAAGGAAACAAAGAGATCATGGCGCCGCGGTGGGTTTGTGGCTGTCAGCCCTGTAGAATGGAGGGAGGGGAGGCTGCGGCTATTTGGGAAAATGGAGTTAGAAGCTGTTACTTCTTAGACAGGGAAGGGACGCTCATGCATATGAAGAACGCGTAGACTGTGTGATTTGACTTTTTAGACACACTCTGCTGTAAAATGATGCTGGAAGCTAGAGTGCTTTGCGCACTGGGCTTTTTTGCGCATTTCCCATAACGCTATACAACGGAGACATTCTCAGTCCTTATGCTATAATTCATTCGACTCCATTTAACGCGTTATGCCTAATAATTCACCACCACTATATCACATTTGATAATGTAGTTTTATATTGTTAAGGCCTAATACATAGTTGTTACGGTCCCTTGATTCAAGGACGTGGGCTTTTATTCGACTTGGACTGTTATAGGGCAACGTATTTATTACATTGTAAACAAAACAATAACGACACTAACTCTAATCTCTAAACGAGAGATTCTCATTGCATAGAACTCAGTCCGGTATTTACTGTATAATATCTATTATGAATACGATTAGAACCAGGGAAATAATTGCACCGAGGGGGGCGTCGCCCCGCCATGTGGCTCTCGTGTCACAGAGAGCGCCTCAGAGTGACTTTTGAAAAGCAGAGGAGAAATCTGCAAGGCCAATCAAACCACGGATAGACGCTACGCACTGCGTGAGATCACGGTGCTGAATTGCGTATACCGTATGAAATGGTCCTAATAATATTCAGCAGGCTACACTTGTACAGCGGATTAGATGTCTGTTGTACCCTATCTGAAAACTAATATCAAAATGTAATCCTAGATTGGAGGTTATTTAGGTTTAAACGTTAAACTACAAATAGCTTGCATACCGGTTGCATACGAATGTATACTTTACAGGCTACTAGTACTAGTACTACTAAACTAGTTTTTGGATATATGTAAAATAAAAAGCCCAGAACAGTCCTTTGCCCTTGTGAGGTAATTTTTCCTCTTCCCCTTCTATGACTTGATTTTTCCACTTGGAGCTTGTGGCTATTGGCACAGTGTTAGATCCTCTGCTCAATTCCTTTGCTCCCCTTCAGCTCCTGTTTTTCCTGTATTAATTCTTCTTTGAGGTCTTTTACGTTACTGTTTGTTTTGTGTGTCAGCGACACACTGCTTGCTCTATAGAAAATCATATTTTTATTGACACGCTAGTCTCCTGGGAGATACTCATAGGAATGTTTTTTTGGAAAGTGTAGATTTTATCAAATAGTTACTGTATCTGGGTAAAGAGTTCCTGAATAGCAGCCAAGGGCCCATCGCCCCCTCTAGGCTGTGCAGCTAACATGTCAGAGCTTGTGATAGGACAGGTAAGGATTCTATCTGGATTATTGTTGGCCTGTAAAATTATGACATGAGGAACATTACTTTCTTTGTATTCTTGATTAAACAGATGTGCTCATTGAGGGTGTTGGTAGATCTTGGTAGGCTGAAGGACCCAGCTGAGTTTATAGCAGTCAACACAACAACAAAAAACAGCAACAGTGCAAGAATATTGTAGTGAATAGATCAAATGTGAATATTCATACCTTCATACTCGTACAGAAAGCGTGGAACACACACACACACACCACATAGGCTAGATATAGCTAGATACAGTATATTGTTTCTACAATATATACAACAGCATGACCATTTTTATCTTAACATTTTTGTACTCCTTACACATGCCCACATTTTTGATACACATACCTACAGCATTTGCACATAGGACAATACGAATAGCTTTAATGTTTTTCATGCAAGTATTTCATTGTCAAAGAAAACTTACAGTCTCAATGCAATTTGTTATCTTAGTTACTTTTTATCTTAATTATCTTTTAATATCCGTTATCTTATGTTTCGCCATTCCCTTATAACACGCTGCTGTGACATCCCAATTTCCTCAAGGGGATTATTAAAATCATTCTTATCTAATCTACACTGATATGGCTCCATTTTTTCTTGTACCACTGTGTGCCTAGCCTCGGCTCATTTTAGCAAAAAAAAGCCATCAAAAATCAACAAGTAGGCCTGCCATTTAAGTATGCATGGAGGACAGACTCATAAATGTATTAATGTGGTTAATACATTAATAATGTGGAAAACCTGGTCACATACTGTCAAAGGTGAATAACAATAGGAATGTTTTAATGCTGCCCTTTAACCCCTTCCCTGGCCCCAGCTCACCCAATGAGGATGGAGTCAGCTGCAGAGCAGCAGGGAGGAGAGACTGCTGTGACCGAGACTGAGAGCCAGCACATCACCCAGGCCCAAATTGCCACTTTGGCGCAGGTAACAACCCCTTATACCTAGTGCACACTACACCATTTTAACTCTCACTCCAGTTTGCAACGCTATGCCGTGCCCTGTGGATGGCGTTTGATTGGAACCAATTTCGTCCTACAACAGGACAATGACCCAAAGCACTGCTACAAATTATGCAAGAAATACTTAAGGAAGAAGCAGTCAGCTGGTATTCTGTAATGGATTGGCCAGCGCGGTCCCCAGATCTCAACCCAGTCGAGCTGTTGTGGGAGCGGCTTGACTGAATGGTATAACAAAAGTGCCCATAAAGCCAATCCAATTTATGGGAAGTACTTTAGGAAACATGGGGTGAAATCTCTGAAGATTACCTCAAAAGATTCACAGCTAGAATGCCAGAGGTCTGCATGGCTGTAATTGCTGCAATTAGAGACTTATTTGATGAAAGCATTAAGTGTGAAGCACAAAGTTGTTATGTCAAGCGTAAAATTATATTTCCAACCTTGTCAATGTCTTGACTACATTTCGTTTTCCTTTTACAATTTATTTGATTGATAAAAATAGTTTTCATGGAAATTTTAATTTTGTTTTAGTTATTCCAAACTTTTGATCATAGTGTAATATGTATATTTCTTCTATATCTTTATCTTAAATCAAACACAACAACAAACATATGGAATGATGGATTTGGATTTGTTTCCCTTAATGTCAGCATGTAAGGAAGCTACAGAGTCAAGGGTTTAACAAAAGTTTAGTAAGTGAATTAGGTTTTCACACAAGTTCCCAAAAATAGCAAGCACTTTTTTTTCATAATTCTGAAAATGTCATCAAATAATGGTTGGTTCCTTTCTTGAACACATTTGGGGTTGGACAGGTGAGACCTCTAGTGGTAAGCTGCTATCTCTACAGTTTTAGTAAATGACATGCCTACCAAACACTGTGATCCTATCTGGATCACAAGAGAAAATAGAAATTAAATGAGTAGAGAGACCTGGATTATTACAAATGTCATATACTGTACAATATATGCCAAGACATACACATTATACTTGTAATAGTGTAATTCTTCCGCACACATGAAGGAGATGAATTGAGATGACATTTTGAACAAGAATATACACACAAATGCAAACAGATTAATATTTACCCAGCTGGGTGTTGTTTCTAGTAGAAACAACAAAGGTGTGTGTTATTACCTTGCAGTATGGAGCCCTCTCAGTTGGTTTTTTCCATCGTAGGGGATGGCGATAGGGCCAAAACTTTCTATCACAGTATATGTACATTTATATCATAGTAACATTATATATAGTAACATTATATATATATTTAATTTGTAAAAATTATTTATTACTATTTTTTTTTCTGTAAATTCAATTAAGAAAGGGTTTATATATAAACTATTAATCTTGTAATGCCTATTTTTGGCTAACCCAGTGAATAAAATACTGTAAAACATTCTTGTGCACCACCTCACAGAGGCACCCCATGAGGCTGCTCAAATCATTAAAAACAGTCCTGGCCACTAATTTAATTTGCCACGGTAGAAACAGTTGCGCCAAACCCTTCCAGTAGACAAGTTTCCATCATCCCACGGTATGAACACTACTCTGCCGTCTGTCTCCTACACATAAATAATGCTATGCTTACACCAGATGGCTTTTGAAGAGATTTTATTGTCACAGACATACAATATTTCCAACGTAATTCACCAAATCCCATTAAGAACCTGAACACATTCTAGACATATTTTTTTCCATTTTGTCCCTGCTGTAGATATTGAAATGCATTACCGCACATGGCCACAACGTCCAGCAACGCCCAGCATTATGTGGATGCTCCCCTCTTTAATGAGGACTGATACTGGACAAAGCATGTAATAACTCTAACCCTGTCTGTCTAACACGCGGCTGGATTGAGGGAGGGAATGTCCTCACAGGCTGCATACAAACACACCTAATAAGGCTTTATGACTCACTGATTTTTACGAGATGAGGTTTGGATGGAAAACAAAAATGAACATATCTGTTCTTTCGGCCTCCAATGGAGTTAAAATTTCAAATGTATTGTTCCATATTAAGTCCATATTATTTATAACACATAATGTAATTGACTTTTAGGTCTCCATGGCAACAGGCCACGCCTCGGCAACAGGTCCCACGGTAACGCTTGTACAGCTGCCCAACGGGCAGACGGTGCAGGTGCACGGAGTCATCCAGGCTGCACAGCCGTCTGTCATCCAGTCCCCACAGGTCCAGACAGTGCAGGTGAAACACTCTATCTCTCCCAAATACACTCTCTCTCACTCACTCACTCACTCACTCACTCTCTCTCTCCCAAATACACTCTCACTCACTCACTCACTCACTCACTCACTCACTCTCTCTCTCTCTCTCACACTCACTCACTCACTCACTCTCTCTCACTCACTCACTCACTCACTCACTCTCTCTCTCTCCCAAATACTCTCTCACTCACTCACTCACTCACTCACTCACTCACTCTCTCTCCCAAATAGACTCTCTCACTTACTCACTCACTCACTCTCTCTCACTCACTCACTCACTCACTCTCTCTCTCTCTCTCTCACACTCACTCACTCACTCACTCACTCACTCTCTCTCCCAAATACTCTCTCACTCACTCACTCACTCACTCACTCACTCTCTCTCCCAAATAGACTCTCTCACTCACTCACTCACTCACTCTCTCTCCCAAATAGACTCTCTCACTTACTCACTCACTCACTCTCTCTCACTCACTCACTCACTCGATCACTCACTCACATTTGGCTACAACAGGGATCGTCGATTGTAGAGTTTATGTGATGCAGCTGTGAAAAGTGTGTGTGTGTGTGTGTGTGTGTGTGTGTGTGTGTGTGTGTGTGTGTGTGTGTGTGTGTGTTGATCTGCCAGATCTCCACCATAGCAGAAAGTGAGGACTCTCAAGAATCGGTAGACAGCGTGACTGACTCTCAGAAGCGCCGGGAGATCCTGTCAAGGCGCCCTTCATACAGGTATGTGCAGGTGTGGTATTACAAGTAGGTAGGGCAGTCGTGTGCCAGCGTAAACATGCACGCCACTGCACCGCTTCCTGCTGTCCCCAACAGGAAGATCCTGAACGACCTGTCATCTGACGCGCCGGCGGTCCCTCGAATTGAAGAGGAGAAGCCCGAAGATGACGCGTCCGCTGCGGCTGCGATCGCACCGTCCATCACCACGGTTACGGTGCCTACGCCCATCTACCAAACCAGCAGCGGCCAATACAGTAGGTGGTCTGTGGGTCAAAGAAAGGAGGGTGGGGGGGGTCACGTCAACTCCCGTTCACTATACATAGGTTAAGCCGCAGTGCTGGTGCCTTTTTTCTTCCCCTTATTAACTTGTCATTATCTTCAACACCCAGTTGCCATCACCCAGGGCGGGGCCATCCAGCTGGCTAATAATGGAACGGATGGAGTTCAGGGCATACAGACCCTGACTATGACCAACGCTGCAGCGGCCCAGCCTGGCACCACCATCCTGCAGTACGCCCAGACCAGCGATGGCCAGCAGATCCTGGTGCCCAGCAACCAGGTGGTCGTCCAAGGTGGGAAGACGAGAGGGTTTTGGGTGTCTTAACATGCATTTGGAGGGCAGGGGTGCACATGAATGAAAACATTTTGTGCATTTACATTTTATTTTTCAAAAGTGTTTATATTCACCTTCTCATTCACATTGAATGAGAAGGTGTGTCCAAACTTTTGGCCTGTACTGTATATATATGTTGTTATTGTTGTTATTTTCTTGTTCAGAGTGTGTGCTTGGCTACAGCAGTCCAGCCAAAAAGGAGTTTTCATAGCAAGTGTTTAATATCTAAATGGGTTTTGTCAGGACACTTTCTCTCTCCCTACTCAGCTGCCTCTGGTGACGTCCAGGCTTACCAAATTCGTGCAGCACCCGCTAGCACCATCACCTCGGGGGTGGTGATGGCCTCTTCCCCCGCCCTGCCAACACAGGGAGGTACAGAGGAAGTGACACGCAAGCGGGAGGTCCGCCTCATGAAGAACAGGTACAAAGGGTGCAGGGTACAGGAGGGTACTGCAATACGTCAGCCACAGCCTCGTTGGTTTGAAAAAGAAAAGAAAATAAACGTTTTTCTCCGTCCCACAGAGAGGCAGCCCGTGAATGTCGCAGGAAGAAAAAGGAGTATGTCAAGTGTCTGGAAAATCGAGTGGCTGTCCTGGAGAACCAGAACAAGACCCTGATCGAGGAACTCAAAGCACTCAAAGACCTCTACTGCCATAAGTCTGAGTAGCTTCTCCTTCCTGCACCCGCAGGTCTGGTGCAAGTAGCATTTCAATTCCTCTCAAAGACTTTCAAGGTTGGTTTCTGCTTGTCTGCCTTTCCAGGTGAACAGGGCTAGCCTGTATTGAAAATGTTGCCATATCGTAATTTTGGTTTACTCACTAGGCTGTAGCACTATCATGAATTTCAAATATTTGGTAGGTGTTTTTTTGTACAATATCAGTACATGCCAGAATAGATTGTTTTCTAGAGTTGAAATTGACACTGTCAAATAACGTGTGAATAAGTTCACTAAAAACAATCACTAAAAAATCTAATGAAATGCTAGATAGTCATAGCAATTTAGGCTTTAGTATAATATACAGTACAGTACATTATTAAAATATATTATATTGTTATTTATCAGATCATTTCTATGATTAATCCCAAAATCTACCGAATACATTTGAAATTTTGTAAAAACGTTCAGCATTAAAAATCAGCGCATGTTTTGTAAGGCAAGCTCGCTCAAGTAAGATAAAGTTTTTGAATGAATTATGAAGTGTTACTTGATCCACATGATACTACAACTCAACCAACACCAATATTTGGCCAAATGTACAGAGGGGTTTTACAGCTTTTGGGCAACAATATACAAATCCATTGTTTTCCTACTGTTTTTGAAAATGCTACAAACTGCCTATTGTGAAAAGAACTACAATTCTTTTTGTGAACAGAAACAGCCACGGTTTGTTTCACTGAGACTGTCTTTTGCTTCGATTCAATTGTTTGTTTGTACTACTCCATGGTGTCACGGCAGTCAATTTAGATCATAAGCAGGCAATCACACCACTTGCCACGTTTTTTGCCTTACAAAAAAGAATAAGTTCTGCTTCAGAAACTTTGTACTGAAGTGGCCAGCATCATCTAATGGATTGCAGTACAACAATTCAAATAATTTTTTATTCTTATTAATTGTTATTAAACCATGATCAAAATTTAATTTTGCCATATCTTCACCAGTGCTATCTGTTTTATGTTGTTCTTTTTCGTCTCTGTCTGAATGTGTATGTTTCTTGTGAATGGAGTACACATTTTTGTCAAGGCAGATTGCGAATTCAAATGTAGCAGCTCAATTCTCGATCCTGGATTTTGGCTACATTTCACATCTTCAGAACTATGAACTAATAAAGAAGTCACATATCTGCTTTCTTTATGAAAACATACAGTACATGTATTACATATTGGTTTATTTTTTTTTATATATATTACTGTACATGAACTCTACAGCATGTGTAGCTTTCTTGTATTTCTGTTTATTTGATATGAAAATGGTTATGGCGTATATGAACTCAACTTTGCATATTTGTATCATATACATTAATGTATAATAGAGTTTATTGTACATGTATATTCAGTTATTACATCGGGCCTATTGCAGTCATGGCAGCTACATATATAAGAATAGGTCTTTGTTATTAAAAAAAGTTGTATTTTGAAGTGCTGTGTTACCCTTGTTCAGGATTGAGAGTGTATATTTTTAGAGAAAAATTAGTTTGTTGAGAGCATTTGTGATCATCAATACTATACAGCGTAGTTCACGTAATAGTGGTTATATTTCGTTCAACAGCTGAGTCTCTACCACTATTCTCTAATGCTACTTACTTTTTTGCTACAGAACCCTTGCCAATTTTAAACAAATGTGACAAATGATATGGTACTTTCTATACATGTATTTTATAAACTTAGGGAAAAATGGCTAAGTCACAAACTTTTTTATTATCACCCAACTCAGAGAAAAAGCATAATTGGAGCATGGAATTTAATTGGAGTTTTACTTTTTTGTTTTTCTATTGTTTGTACTGAATGTCTACAATTGAATGTCTACATTCAATTTAATTTCTTATTGACAGTGTTTCGCTGGTGCCACATACACTAGTTAATGTAAATATTTTATATTAAACAAAAACTTTGTTAATTTGTGTAATTGGAATCTATTCTTACGCTATCTGTTCTCAATAATTTGAATAGCTGAATAACTTATTTAAAGTAGAGGGGTGGAATTCCTGACAAACCCTTATCCATTTGTCCACCTAAAACAGAATTTACCTAAAATGCCCTGAAAAAAGACTATAAAAATGACATTGCTTATTTTCTAAACCAAATAGAAGTTGATGTACAGTAGGAATGTGTAAAATATAGGAAGAGAAAAGGAAAATATAAATTATTTGTATTATTATTATTTTACAAATCATGTAATTTAACCATCACAATTTTAAAAGGTTACAAAGGTTGTTTACAGCACAAATACAGATTAATTCTGAGGGACTCTTTAATCTCTGTTCTGAGTCTGTAAAAACATGCAAATCTTTAAGCAAAACTGCAATGTGCACTCTTATGTTGCTTTGATATCAAGCTCAACATAGGATGTGCATTCACAAGATATTCTATCAACTGTTTTAATTTATGTGCCAGATTCTGTACTGTATATACATGCTTCATTTTGTGCATGTCATAAATTGGTATAGGTGCATCCTAACACATTCAATTTCTAGAACTGTAACAATAACCTTTTTCTAACTTTTTGTGTGATCTGTTTATATATTGCCATTTTTTGAGGCATTCAATTTAAGATGCTGTTTAGTGTATGGTATGTAATAGAGATAATGTCACCCTACTGGTGTATTGTATACTGGTTTATTCCAGCAGCATTAGGCTAACTTAAAAAACTCTATACCAGCCTGTTGGGAAATGCTCTGTAACGCCTACATTGCATCAGCCTTTTGTAAACACTATATCAAAAATAAATTGCTCTTGAAATTACAGCTGTTATTTTCTAACATTTATGATCATGAAGTAGTCAGTATTGCCATCCAGTCCATCCACTTTTGTCAAAAGTCACTCATTCTAGTCCCAGTTACCTTTTATCTTTTACACCAGACAGTTTTTTGGCCTTCTCATATTAAGATTTTGTTCTGGGCCTTGTACATTGCCAATAATGGCCTGAAGCACTTAGCCATCTCTCAACAACGCAAGACTAGTGAGACGATAGAAAGCAAACATGCAGCCGTGGAGAGTGGGAAAGTACTGCCAAAGGCAAAAAAAAAAAAAAGAGAGAATGATGAGATGTGGTCAATTCCAAGCTCGAGGAATTTTTTGAAGAATGCAAAGCATAGATAGATCGATAGATACAATCAAGCATTTATGTTTGTTTAATAGATCTGGGATGTGGGGGAGGGGGGTCAGACTGGGAGATGGAATACAGAAATCAAGGAATCTCATTAAGTAAACCTTGGGCGGGGCGTAACTAAACTGGCATTTTAGAGTGTGCAATAGAAGCTTTAGTGGTGCTCCCTCAATGGCTTGTGTCTAGATTCGTTCATTGGTTTAAAAAGTCGTATATGGGCGACTTATGCCACCATTGGACAGTTGGTAAATTCTCTTCTTTTGATTACACACCCAATAGCGGTGAATGGAATTCCTAAATGGGCGGGTCCTAGTCATTCCAAGTAGCGGTGCTTGCCTGGAACCCTCCAGATGGCGGTAGTGCAGGGCAATAGCCCTCAAAATTGGCCTGTACGGTGGATGGGATAACAGGACAGGCCCTGAAAGCGAGAACGGGGTGTAGAATATGAACTTCGTGAATACCTGGCCACGGTGATTTGATATGAACGCTCTTTTTGCGATGTATTTTTAAACAAAGCTGCTACATTTGGCGAAGGCCGCAGAAGCCTCGGACTGGAGTTGTCGACAGACGTGAACGGAAATTGCTGGGCGCTTTGGAAAGTGTACCTATTATTAGTCGCCGGTGAGGAGCCATAATTTAAATTACATATTGACCAAACGCGTTTAAAGGACTTCGCCGGTGGCATAAGTTCATTCTAAAAAGTTATGGATACCAGCTTGCTAGCATGTTAGCTAAAACGCAATAGTGGCGTAACAAGTGAGCAAGGGAATGCTGAATGAATGAATGAATTGGCAAACACTTGAATTCAGCGAACAACTTGTTCATAAGCCTCGTTTTTCAAGCTCACGAAGGCAGTTTTTCTGTGGCACCGTGTATGTGTCAAGCCAACTAACTCCGTCTATCTCCTGTGTCGGAACCTATCCACAAATGGACTATGCGATTCCTTGGACTTGGACATCGGGAGTTTAACATGCCAAGATAGTGTTGCACTCACAAACCTGCCGCTAATGTTTGCGTTTTGGACAGCTAACATTAGCTAGCAATAATCATAATTTGCACTATTCTGGATCTTACTGATATAGTGTTAAGTGTACACCCACTTTGGAATGGGGAATACATTATCGTGTTGCGGCTCTCCTGAGGGGAGCCCAAAGCTACCGAGGCAGCCGGCAGAACGGCTGGAGGAGTACCAGGTCAGCACTGATGTTAGTGACGACAACACCGGTCCCTGCCTGCAACATATAAGCGACAGAGAGGTTCCTGATGGTAGGTGTCTACCCACAAACACCCCATCCGCGCCACCAGGACCCGTTCAATCTAGTAACGGAATGAGCATGGGTAATCAATAACATGATTCTTATAGGGCATTTACTACTACCATTGAATACTGAGACGTGGGCGTAACCCTTGACTTAAAGCTCGGGGCGTGGCCCAATTCAAATTGTAGAAGTCCATTCTGTCTATTGTAATTATCAATGAATCAATTAAAGACAACACATCTAGACATTGTGCTTACCTAGGTTTGCAATATCAATCTATAGAGCCAAAACACTATTACTATAAATAATGGATAACAAACAGCTGTAATAAAAAAGAACTCTATCTAAATCTACAGTAAGTAGTAATCAGTGCATGCAACAGCAAAAAAAATAATTACACCTGATGGGGGTAAGAATTACACAATGTGTGCCAAGAAACGTACCTAGCATAACATAGCGTAGCATGGATTATCTGACTTTCTGACTATTCAAACTATGATAAAACAATACAATTTTATTAACATCAAAAACTGGTATTTTATAAAAACAAATGAATAAATAAAAAGATTTCAAGGTTTTGAAATATCCCACTGGCCATTGGCGGATCCCAACCCACACTTTGAAATCTCAATGTCTCAAACATTGGGTACTTGGTGGTACTACAATGGGGAAAGTGGAAATCATAACATTTTATAATAACAATATTTAAAACAGCAGTCCTACTGATATGTTTCAAATTTCAATATAATTAATTAAACTGTTAAAAGTTGATCTGTGTGCTCCTGAAACCATCAAAAGGTACTAATGGATCCATTTTAAGTTAACAGACATGCTACATGTCATAGTAGGGAAAAGACAACTGGGTAAGTTTGATATAGGTGTGCCGATTAGCAAGCATTGACACTCCTATTGACCAATTGTCAATGCTTTCTCAGTGGCACACCTAAAATCAAGCATACCCATTATTCATTTTATTAGCTGCAGTTGTGTTTACCCTGCTATGACACATCTGTGAAAAGGGTCCATTATTTAAGTCTGCATTTATGTGTTTGTGTCATTCTGCAGTCATTTAATGTTTAAAATGTAATAGCCTACTCCCTTCAATTTGTATATTTATGTTTTTATTATGTTTCTTTTAGACTTTTATTGAAAATATTCTAGTCACAGGGTAGTTGCCGTGGAAAATAACTGAAAGGTGTTACAGAAGCCAAAAAGATTCAGAGCCACTGCTTTAACATATGGAGTGGGAGTGTTTAGCTTTAGCAATGGCAGTCTAAAACATTTCTATGGCCACAATAAGTCCTATACCCAAAATGACCATACTACATACAAATTGTTAGGTGTCTGGTTACTTGTCATGGCATCCTGTGAGGTGTGTTGGGGCCAGGAGGCTTTGGTGTCACTGGCAACAGGAGCTTTTTGCTTCTCAGACAGACACACACACACTCTTTCTTGTGGTTTCAACAGTACACAAGAATGATGTTAGTCCACATTTACCAGCCAACACAGCACACACAATACCACCATTGATGGACCAGTGATAAAGACATGCATTGCATTCTTCAGAATTAAGTAGGCCTGGACTGAAAGTGACCATAACTTGTAGGACTCCTAATGAAAACTGCAGAATTTATTAAATTATATTTTATTATATTAGAGCTTATTATATTATTTATTGTATTAGAGCTTTTGGAAACCCTGTCTTGGCCCTGATTTGGGGGGAAAATATTCAATGACAGAAACAGGAGAGGGGTGGCTATTTCCTGGAATCAAAGCTTGAGGGCCAGCCAGGCCTATTTCAGGGCTCTCTGCGAGACATTCATAAAGCCTGTTTAGTTATCAGAGCAATGGCATTGAGACAGCCACAGGCATCTATCTGCCTTCTATCCCTGGTATCCCAACCATTTGAACTGTCTCTCACTCTCACACACATACAGGGGGTTATTTTAGTGTGTGTATGTGTGTGTGGAGCGAGCTGTTGGTAGGGTGAAGGGGAGTCGGTAGATTTCCCAATGTGAAGCCCGGCTTTACTTTTCTAGATTATTTTTTATCTCGACCCTGTATCCTCTCCTTGTATTTGCTGGCTTAATCCTTCCTTGTGCCTTGTGGGAGCGCAGCTTGGTTTGTCTGAGACACTATTAAGAATGTAATGCTATAAAAGCATGCAAAATGCTTGGGATTAGGCTGGCTCAGTGAACGGTGAATGACCAAAATTACAATTAGGTCATTTAGCTTTTATCCAAAGCGATTTATAATTGCTGCTATTACATGGAGCAGATAGGCGTTAGGCATCTTGCTCAAGGATGCTTACAGGTAGGCCAATTCTGGGGCTTGAACCCACGACCTTCCGGCTGGGAGTCCAACACCTAGACCACTAGACTTTCCTGCCCCCAAAATCTCGGACTTGTGTTTACCAGTAAAGTTCCTAATGTAAGAGACTTGAGCAACTATCTTAAGTAATGTGCCATAATGCATGATTTTACAGATACAGTAGGCTACTGTATTCTACATTTTAAAATGTAAATTTATTCTATTCATTCTTCTACAGCCCAAGTTGTACTCTCTCCAATGGCCTTATCCACAAGAATTAAGAGATGAGGCATCTTGCCCCTTAGCGTCAGACAGGTTACAACCTTTGATGTGACAATAGCCTCATGTAAGCTTCTGTGTGTTTTCTCAGAGCTGGCTTTGGAGTCTAACCCGTCGGACCACGCCCGTGCTAGCACCATCTTCCTCTGCAAATCCCAGACAGATGGTGAGTAATCTAAACATGGCACCAACACAAACCTGACACAGCACAGTGGTAAGCAGGTGGTGCCTTGTGTCTTTTCATTGGTCTGACTCATGAACACATCTGAAGCACATATCACTCTTGAGCTCTGTGACACATTTTAAATACGTAAACCTTTGGCAAATTGAGTGCAGGCTAAGCAGTTGTCAAGCTTCACACCTTTTCTAGTTAGATTTTTAAACAGATCTGTCTACCAAAAGGGCTCTGCTGCTGCTTTTGGCTGAGAATATTTTTCTTTCTTTTTTTCAGTACGAGACAAGAGGAAAAGCAACCACATAAATCATGTCAGTCATGTAAGTGTTCTAAACAATATATATATATATATATATATATATATATATATATATATATAAAAAATTCATAACACACAAGTTATTGTTATGTATAGCCTCTAGGAGGAGGACATTTATACAACCTAATCCAACTAAGTGTTTCCCACAGGCTGGCATGGGTGGAACGCGGTGGCAGAGTGCCCAAAATAACCCAGGCTTTGAAAAACTGGCTTTGTGTTATTAACAAAATGTTTGTTATTGAGATGGGCCAGTAATAGACTTACAAATATCATTTGCGATAATGACAATATTTAGTAGTATATTTTTTCCAGATTGTTTTAAGCCAAAGCGAATTAACTAGTCTAGTCTAATTACTAGTATAGTTTTAAAGTTGTCACATAAGGCTGGCATTACTCAGTGAAACTGTGTAAACAAGTATAATCTCTCTCCTCTTTTCACAAATTAGCCTTGTTGTGGAGACAGTATTATTTTATTTTCTTCTCGGGCGTAGACGGGGTGGTGAAGGATGACGTAAGAAATTAGATCCCTCCTTCATTTTGTCCCGCCTTAATAGCCTGTTTTACTAGGGAACGCGGCAGATTACGGAGGCAAGGTTTTTATTCTATAATTGGATAAATAGGCAAACTGGCTGTTACTGTAGTATCTATCCACTATTCCTCAGTTATTATTTGTAGTTCTGTAAAGCAAAATGGGTTGCCACCCCAAACATTCCAATGTTATGCTATTGCTGTCCTGGAAGTAGGCAGGCATAGACATCAGACAACACTTTTAACATGCATCACAGCTTAGTGGCAGCTTTAACAGAATAGTGTCAGCGGACAGGGATATGGTGTGACCTCTTGACCTGCTGACCCCATTCCAGACTCCCCTACAAGCATAGCTCAGCTCCGGCAGGCTGGGTTACTGGCCTCAAAGCCTCTCACGTAGTTGCACTGTTAATGCTAACTCGCTGGTGCACCATCTCACCCTGTTTGTCCATGTGCCACCCTTATGTTAGACAGCCATGCTAATGCCATCCCAGATAATTGGTTTGTATTGTGTGTTTTCCTGTGACATGTCCAGGTGTCTCCCGGCCCGCTGTCCAAGAAGTACAGCTCCTGTTCCACCATCTTTATAGACGACAGCACCGTCAGCCAGCCTAACCTCAAAAGCACAATCAAATGGTGGGTGGACAGTCAACCTCTATGGCCACACATCAGCCTTTGAATGCACTCCTTTCAGATGAGAAATCCCATTAGAAATCCAGCATGTGATTAGTTAGTTTAGGCAGTGGGATTTATTTTAAATGCTGCAGTTTGTTGTTGCATGAATACACTGTGCGTAAGTCTCATTATGCCATCTGTCATTTACATATTTTATGTTATAATGAAATGCGGTTTATAAACTGATTTGATTCTTCCTTCTTCCTCCAGTGTCACATTAGCAATATACTACCACATAAAAAACAGGTAAGTCTACGTGCGTGCGTGCGCGTGCGTGCGTGCGCGTGCGTGCGTGTGCGTGCGTGCGTGTGTGTGTGTGTGTGTGTGTGTGTGTGTGGAACTATGTTTACGGTTGTATTTTGTCTCCGTCAGGGACTCAGACAGGTCGTTGGACATCTTTGATGAGAAGTTGCACCCCTTATCGGTGAGTGGCTTCACCAAACGACGGGCGGGGCAGGTCTTCTGTAGCAGTTAGGACATAAAGGCACATAACAGCGGGCGCGGCCGATCTGGTTGGAGGAAACATGAGCAGACAAAGACACACTGTAGTTATTATTTATAGCCACCTGCTTGGTGGGAACCCACTGCCTTGTTGGCCTAGCAGAAATCGACTCTCGACGGAAATCTCAGCACCCGACAGCACGACAGAAGGCCAGTAATCCATTCAACCAAATGGTGCTCTAGCTAAACTGTCAGCCAGCCAGCCACGCACACTTTGCAGTCTTTCACATGTCACTGTTTTTTATAGGTAGTGCTTGTCGGTTAGCCTGTGACATGCAGCGTGTCCTTGTGTTTTTAATGTCTGTTCTAAATGGGTCATACTTTGAAAGTAGAGCGTTGTCTTTCTCCCTGCAATACAGTTGTTCGTTTGTGTGCTCAATGTTCTCGTCCACTGCAGAGAGAGGCGGTACCTCACGACTACTCCTATGCGGACCCAGAACACAAGCTCATTTACCGCTTCGTCAGAACCCTGTTCAGCGCTGCGCAGCTCACTGCCGAGTGTGCCATTGTCACACTGGTGAGTGTCCGTCTGTCTGAGCGTGCTGTCACACACACTGTATATTGGTGAGGATGTATTCAGGCGACGTGTTTATCTTGGTTGCTGTTATCTACATATGTTAAAGCATTTGAGAATTAGGGTTCAGGCTGAATACTTAACAATAAAAAACATTATTCATGTATTCACAGTTCAGATAAAGTGTGTTTTACACCAACTGGTCACTAGAGGGCAGTAGACACATACAAACTGAGCTGCAATAAATAAGATGGCTAGGGGCCCCTTGTGGCTTTTTGGGTTTTGAGCAGGAGGTGTCGGAAGAGGTTTATAGTCGTGCAAGTTTGTGTTGTGTCTTTCAGACTGTAACTGAATGTGTACACCACCTTCCACAATATATGAATTGAATCCTCACGTCAATGCTGCTTCACGTGCCAGGTCTACCTGGAGCGCCTGCTGACATACGCAGAGCTCGACATCTGCCCGGCCAACTGGAAGCGCATCGTCCTGGGGGCCATCCTGCTGGCCTCCAAGGTCTGGGACGACCAGGCGGTCTGGAACGTGGACTACTGCCAGATCCTGAAAGACATCACGGTGGAGGACATGTAAGTACGGTTTACAAACCCCGCAAGAGACTAGAAACCAGAGCTGGAGGGCTGAGAGCTGGAGGGCTGAGAGCTGGAGGGCTGAGAGCTGGAGGGCTGAGAGCTGGAGGGCTGAGAGCTGGAGGGCTGAG
>JAODLI010001050.1:0-11553 GCA_027575585.1 Percopsis omiscomaycus | reverse complement strand
TTGTTTCCTCTGACCCGGAGGAGGACGCTGCCCTACCAGTGGGCGTTGTTTCCTCTGACCCGGAGGAGGACGCTGCCCTACCAGTGGGCGTTGTTTCCTCTGACCCGGAGGAGGACGCTGCCGTGCCAGTGCTGCCACAGCCCATGAGCCAGCCAGAGCAGAACGGGCCTACGCCTCAAACGGCCATCCTGCCTCCACAGCCACCGGAACCCGACCGGCCCCAGCTATCACGAGACGTAACGGCACGTGAAGCCCCGGTGAGCCCTCCGAAGACGGAGCTAGGTGACGGGGACAGAGTGCCGGATGGGTTCCATCAGGCCGAGCGCGTAGCCCTGCAGACTATAGTTGAGTACGGGGAGGAGACCGCGGCGTCCGAACCCCCGGCGGGTCCCCAGGTGAACGGGGGAGGGGTGGACCGAGTGAAGGCCTGTCGCTTGGCTGAGAGGCTCTATAGGCTAGACAGCATCCAGCGCAGAGACGTGGTCAAGCACCTGGACAAGGAGTAAGCACACATTCCACCCACAGGCCACGTGTTCTGATCTCCCCTGCATGAATAGCTAAGGCTGCCTTCACATGCAACTTCTGTTTTTGATGAAAAACGCTGGCCAGGGCGCTTTTTCATGTAGAAACGCTGACAGCGTTTGTTCCATAAAGCAGCTGAGTGTCTTTTGTTGCCGTAACAGCCACTGCGACATTTTTTGCGATAGAAAAATGTTGAGAAGGAGACAGCTGGCTCTCACTGTGGCTATTGAAGCTGAAAGGGAGGAGGTCGGTTTCCCCCGACGTTTGGTGCTTAAAAATTTTACGGGGGGAGGGCGTTGCCGCCAGAGACATTATATAGAAGAGACAGACTAGTCAAGAATCCTGAATAGAACTCTATGGGAGAAGTCCGTAACGCCAAAGATGGCGGTTGTATAAACTGTTTTGAAAACAGTGTTTACTCAATAGGAATATAATGTAAAACAGATGCCGACAGCTTCGAAAAAGAAGTTGCGTGTGAGCGCAGCCCAACTCTGCAATTTTAGCTAAAGTTTGCTAACCACAAATTCAAGTCATAACACTTGATGGCATGGCTGTGTTCGCTTAAACCTTAAAGCCTTATTACAAACATAACAAAGTCACTTGGGCTAACAGATACCACATCGGTCGGGCAATATCCATACATTTTCTTTGATCCTTACAGCTTAACTCATCTGTAAAACTTTTAACAGAGATAAGATCTGACGTCACTGTTACGATATACAGAATATAATACATGCTGATTCCATTTTACAGCAATGATTTCAGTGCAGCTGTAGGAGAGGAATACCTCAAGTTCTTTGACTTCGCTGGACAGTCTCTGGACCAAGCCCTGAGGTGAGCGCGATGCTGGAGCTCTGGATCTTCTGTTCTTCCCGTGCACTGCCACAGCATCTGTGCTCACATGTTGTCTTTCCCCGTCTGCTGCTGCTGCTGCTGCTGCTGCTGTTCCAGGTCGTTCCTGAAGGTGGTGGTGTTGATCGGGGAAACCCAGGAACGAGAACGAGTGCTGCATCATTTCGCCCGTCGCTTCCACCAGTGCAACCATCAGACTTTCTCTTCTTCAGGTGAGCCGGAGGGGAGGGGAGGGGAGGGAGGGGGGGGCGTTGTGCCGGTGTGTGCTACGGATGCACGATGACATCGGCACGGGCAGATAAAAATGTAATCATCGGCTGATATGAAACTTTCTGAAACTTTAATTCTTGTACAGGAGAGACTTGTGTTCTCTTCGGTGAAGAAGAAAAGAATCCAATATTGTGCATCCCTAGGGAACCAAAGGGACTTTTAATCTGTTACTTTCCGGGGTGCGTGTCCCAAGCAGTGATGCTGGTCCCTGCTCATCCACTGTAGTGCGACGGTGGTTAGGAAATCAGCAGCCACGTAGAGTTCAAACTAGTTCTGTAGGTGAAGAGTAGGCCCTAATTAAATGATGTATGTTAATTTAGGATGAAATAATTGGACAAAATATATGGCTATGTGGGCGGCCACAGCCCTCGAAATTGTAGCTTATAAATACCTTCATTATAGTTCACTTACCAACGCCTATTTAGTCTAGCTAGATGTTCATATTACATGAATAATTATGATTTTATGTTTTATTTGTGTGATTCGTATGCTAAGCATTGCAAGATGTTGTACCTGACCGCTTTGCTGGAAAGAATATTCTTCTTTAACGCATCTTTATTTGAAAATGTAAAAAATGGCATGGGACTTCCCTGTTGGAATCGGTCAGAAAGAACTAATGAGGAACTAGCATTCTAATCACAGTTAAGCTCAAGAGCTGTGTTTCTGTTCTGTGGGGAAGGTTCTGAGAACTACAGTTCTTATGGAACCTATGTACGGTGCTTTTCGAAGATTGTGACAATTGAGGCAGTAAGTGTCACTAGCCATATACCGCTTATGAAATTATGTTGGGTTTCATAACTGCAAATAGAAAGTCTTTCATAAATGTTCAGTAGGGTGAATTATATTTGTATTACCTCAATCAGTTGTAAATAGTGTAACCAACCTTTATTTAGAGTATATAAAGATATAGGATATAGATGTATTTTGTCCACTTTCCCCTTTACTTTCCACTTTCCTGCTAAACAGATTCCCTGTCTCGTGCTTGGGCTTTTTAGATGTGCTCACAGGTGGTCTGTGTCTCTGACAGCGATTCATATAAAATATCTTCATCACATTTGCATACATCGCTTTTACCGCTTTCTGTCTATCCACAGAGGCAGTGCTGACTCTCACCTGTGCTGTAATGCTTCTCAACACTGACTTGCATGGACAGGTGGGCTGTGAAACATTTGTGAATGGCGAACGACGACAGTTTGTTGAAGTTGCGATGAGGAAATACAATAACAATGAGCTCTCTCTTTGACGCTGAACGAACCAAATATGTTGTGCCTTTCTAGAACGTGGGAAAAACCATGTCCCTCTCCAGCTTTGTCTCCAACCTGGAGGGAATGAACGACGGAGAGAACTTCAGCAAGGACCTGCTAAAAGTAATGCCCTCCTCCCTTATTGACACAGAAAACCCTTTAGACTCCTTGTTAAACAGCCCAGTTCATATTGTTTTACATCTTCTTTTGTCCTTTTCTCTTTGTTAGAGTTTCTACAGCTCAATCAAGAATGAGCCTCTGGAATGGGCCGTGTAAGTGGACAGTTCTCGCCAGCCATATCTCCCTTTATACTCGAATATGAAGTGAAAACCCACATTTCCACTAGGGAACATTAGCCTGGTGCCTGTTCTGGTTCCATGGTGTCCCTTAGTTCCTCAGTGAGGCTTGCTTTGGGCTTGTTTCAGATACTTTAAGCCAATTTGAACTCCCTGGTCCAAATCTGTACGGCAAGGTGCTTACATGACGTAGATAGCTGGTGTGCATACAAATGATAGCCGTGGTGAGAGACACGTTCTGTGTCTGTTTTTTTGTTGATCAAAATAATTCAAACAGATGAGTGATTGTAGCTAGCTAGCATTCTGCTATGAATGTTTCCCCCGAGCGTGGCTATGACAAGTCCCGCTAACAGAAACACAATTACCATTCTTGGACCGGGTGATTATGTTAAGGTTCCAACCCTGTGGCTTAAGTTGACGCTCCCTGATGAAAAATGGCCTGATGACCCCATTCGTGTCACTCACATCAATGTCTTTGCGCTGTCCTTGTTGTCCATGCCAAGTGATGAGAAGGAACTGTTTGCTGAGGACAGTTCTGAGGAGGACTCGCTGCTGCGCTCCCGGGAGAACCCTTTCCAGGACCTGCCCCACGACAAGGACGCCAAGGTCTTCAAACAGGGCTTCCTCCAGCGGAAGGTCCACGCCGACATTGACGGCAAACGCAGTGAGTGACAGCCCTTCTCTGTGGTCTCTTTTTCAGACCACAGAGAAGCATCAGCAGCATTTCACATGGAACCGTGAAAGCCATCAGGTGCCATTGGTTTGCAAATGTGCATCTGATGCACCCTGCACACTGGTGGAAACGTTTCCTGGTGTTGGGCTTTCGGTCAGGTTCACCTTGTGTGTGTCTACAAGCAGTGTATTCAGTACAGCGAACCAAATGGAAAAGTATTTTTTCTGTTTAAATGCAACAAAGTGACACTTGAAATAATTTTTCTGATCCAAGTCCTTAACTTGCATCTTTTTAATAATTAGCTATATTCAGAGGTGGTTAAGTCCGACTTCTAACCTGGCAGGACTTTCACTCTGAAGTCGGACTTACCCACCTCTGACTATATTGCAATGGCAAGATGTACCCAGCAACAGATTTAGGACATGAAGTGTGGTGGGACAAAGATTCCTTTATTATCTGTCATAATGGGCTTAAAACATAATGATAGCATTCACAGTTCGGAAAAACTCAACAAGACTATAAAATCTGTGTGTTTGGCCAAACAATTAGGTTTTTTTGCAGTAAACAATAGGTACTAAACCTCACCCTTCAGTATTTGTCTTAACTAACATAGACTCACTTCCTGTTAAGCAGACCAGACACTGGCTAGAGGTATTCTGTAGAATTTGGGGGGGGGGGGCTGAAAAGTTGGTCACACCAGAGACATTGTATAGAAGAGACAGACCACTACAAGAATCCTGACTAGAACTCTATGGGAGAAACCCGTAATGCCAGAGGGTGGTTGTATTCACATATCCCCCCCCCAAAGAGCCAATCGTCTGCTTTATAACGGCCGATCGGGAAACCTATTTAGCGAATCGTGTGGTTGCACTGACCTTGCACATGTGTAGTAGAAGTATAGACTATGCAAGGGAAAAAATACACTTTTTAAACCGTATTTTGGGGCAACATCACCAAACTTTGTAAGCGTTTTTTATCAGTTTTGACTGGTGATTCTATACATGCCGTTTTTATGTCCCAGTGACCATTGAAAGTGCAGTTATGGCCCTCTCCCCATTCATTTAGATAGGGTCTTGTTATTAAGTAGCTGCCCGTGGGCATTACCAAGATGGCTGCCGAGTGGCCAGACTTGTCTATAAAGACTTTGGTCACACTCAGATTTGAGATTGTTTTGGGTGGGCTACTATGTTGGATACAATGGACCTTGAGATGATCTGCTGTGAACTTCACATCTCCATGAATAACAACAACAGCATTAACATCTTTACATTGTAATGATGCTCTGTGTACCTTGGGACCAAGGGGTCTCATTAAAAGCTTAATGTGACCTGCTGTTCTTGTGTGAAAGCTCCATGGGGAAAGAGAAGCTGGAAGACCTTCTACGCAGTACTGAAGGGAATGGTCCTCTACCTTAAAAAGGTCAGTAGCTCGTCCCCAGAAGAAAAAGTGTTCTTTTATCAGAAAAAACAATTCTGCTTTAAAGATCTTTGCTTTTACAGTTTTTCTCATTCACTTCGGTACATTTCTTTCAAGGAATCATCCTCGACATTTGCAAAACAATAAGTACATTTCTCAAAACACTTCGTACAAATAGCAAAACACCATGGATTACCTGCAAAAGCCAGTCTCTTGCTCAATATCCATCTCTCAAAATTAAATATCTGTCAATGAACATGTCAGTGCCATCAGAATGACATGTCCTTGTGTCATTGTGTACGGATAAGACAGTCAAATTGCTTACTCATGTTGTCAATATAACAGTGTACTCTGGAGGGGTGTTCTGATATAAACTATGGCTAAAGTTTTGATGACAATTATTGTAAATTGTAGGTTACACCTTAGTGTATGTGAGAGTTTGATTGCAAGAGACTGGACAAGTCAGTACAAACAGTAAGCTTTTACTGTTTGTACTGTAATATGTTGACAGACCATGTCATTGCTATACAGAAAGGAAAAGACAGCACTGCGTAGCACAAAGAAAAAAAACAAAAGTAGAAATGTTAACATAGGACAATCTCCTTAGGGAAAACTGTACATGCAGTGCTGTAGGAATTACAGTGCAGTCTTCTTACACCTCCTGACGTTCCTGTCTGTTGGGCCACAAATTCTCATAAACATCACAATGAATATCTTCTCTTGCGATGCCGCGTGGAAATAACCTTTTTAGAGTGTCTTATCCAGCCTTTGCAGGCATCTGCTGTGATGTCATCACACGCTGCATCCATGGCAGGGTCATCTGTGTATGTGGCTGGCGATCATATACTTTCCATCTCCATGCTGAGAAAAATTCCTCAATGGGGTTAAGGAATGGGGAGTAGGGTGAGAGGAACTCCATCAGCATCCTATTGTGGGCCGCAAACCATTGCCTGATGATGTTGGAGCGATGGAAACTGACATTGTCCCAAACTATCACGTACTTTGTCAGGTCATCTCCAATCTGACCCCTCTCTTGTTCAGGGATGAGATCCCTGTAGAGAGTGTCTAAAAAGGTGACAAGACGCTCTGTATTGTATGGCCCAATAATGGGAATATGTGTTAGCACACCATTCTCAGAGATGGTTATGTCCCCGCCCCGTTGGCCTGGTACATCAACTGTAGCTCTGTGGCCGATGATATTTCGACCACGCCTTCTGCGTTTCGTTAGGTTGAAGCCCGCCTCATCTATGCAGATGAAGCTGTGCGGTGGTTCACTTGCTTCCAGTTCCATTATACGCTATATCCAGAAGACACAAAATGAGTTTTATGAATTGCATGGATTTTCATTTTGGGCAAGATACAGTTACATCAAATGTATACAGCACATATTGCATCTTCTTTTCTACAGCCATAGCAAATGTGTAAAGGTCCCACTTACTGTACTGTATATCACTATACGATGTTGTACTGTTTACTGTGAGGTACAGTTGCTGCATGCTCATACATGTTTTACCTGTACATACTGGTAGCGCAGCTCCTTCACTCTTTCACCATTTCTTTCAAATGGAACAGTGTACAGCTGCTTCTTATTCATTTGGTGTCTTTTCAGCACCCTGTCAATGGTTGAGATGCTGACTGTTTGGATGTTTTCAAAGATTATGGCTTAATATTATGGCATTGTTTTCTACAACCATGGTGCAAACAGCCTCCTGTTCAGGTGTGAAAAGGGGCCCTCTGCCACCCCTGTGAAGTTGTCTTGCAGTCCTACGTGGAAAAAATATAGTAATGCAATACACAAAATTGAGTAAGATAAAATGTCACTGTTTACATGTAAAGTATACTTACTGTATATTGTAGAATGCAAGTGGAATACTGTAATATTGTATGAAGCATTACAGAAAGTATACAGTATTACAGTCCAGTGCCTATTGTTGGATTACATACCCGTTCTGTCGACAAAAAGTCTGAATGATTGAGGACACAGTTTTGGCTGCACCCTTCGACCAGCCTCGGCCATAGTAAGCCCATGATCGAGAACGTGGTCTACAAGTGTGTCTCTTATCTCATCAGGAACGCGCATATGTCCTCAGCCTCTTCTGCCACTTCCTCTGTTTTGCCTTTGAACTCCTCCGCCACGAAGCCTCGCTCTTCTTCCTCTTCTTCTCTCTGGCTGTTGACCGCCTCCAATTCCTTGTCCTTCCATTGTCAGACATTGTAACATTGTGTTGTGCTCCGGCTATATATATATACTTGCCAGTTGATGGTTCATGAGATGCACCTTCGTTAGAGAAAGTCAACATTCACCTGGGAGCCATTTACCAATTCAGGACAGATTTTGAAAAAAAAAGTCTAATGGAAATGTATAGAAATATGCTTGACATATTATGACAGCTTGTTCAACCATTTTGCATGTAAAGACTTATGCTATGAACTAATGCCTAAATGTTTTTTTTTTGGGGGGGGCGGAGACTATTCAACAGAGACCCATTATAATACATTTTGGTCATCATGACATAGGCAATTGATAATATAGGAAACAGCAGAGCATTGTACATACAGGTAATCATTTGCATGGATGTACCAAAGCATTTGCAACTTGTTCAAAGAAATGAGAAACTGCTTTTTTGATGTGCACAAGTGACACAATGATGTGAAGATGGAACAGGTAGTTTTGAGAATTTCAATTCTGATCTGAGAAATGTACCAAAGCGACTGAAAAAAACTGTAATAGCTCATGGTGGAAAGATTCACCCCACCCCCTTCTTCTTCTTCACCTTCGTCTGTTGGTTATTACATGATGTCACTATAATAATAATAATAATAATGATTCAAATATTCAGCGTGCCAGTTCTCGCGTCACCTGTTGTGTTCAGGGTCACCAAGACCAAGCCGGTAGCCAATCAGAGAACTCAACACAAAATCTGTTTTGACAGCTGCTGCTGTGACAAACATTTGAACTGTTAACCAGACTGATTTGTGGCACACTAGCACAGCTAGTGGTGGACAACAGGATGGCTCCTGGTTATTTCCCAGCCTGTGGCTTAACCTTTAACCTTTTAACCTTTAGCCACGCCCCTCTGCCACAGTTCACCCACCCAATCGTTTTGATTGGTTGTCAGTGCTGGCTAATCACAACGCCCGCTACGGCATAAATTAGAACAGACCCAGGAAAGGCTCCGCCTCTCGCGTAACCTGGGAGGTGACTGTTGTTGCTGTGCTCGTCGTCAGGACGACTACAGGACGGAGCAGCAGGTGGTGGAGGAGGTGGTGAGCGTGCACCACTCCCTGGCCGAGCCGGCGGCCGACTACACCAAGAAGCCCCACGTGTTCCGCCTGCAGACGGCCGACTGGAGGGTCTTCCTCTTTCAGGCCTCGTAAGTCACCGCCGCATCAACGTGTGTGTGTGTGTGTGTGTTGGTTCTCCGGCGTTCCCCACAGGTCATGGAATTATGAACAATACTACGTACTGTATTTTACAATGTGTATACAATGTCGTTCCCGCGTTCGTTTTGCATTCAGTTTAAAGAATGTTTTATTTGTAAATCCTGCCATAAGGTTATAGTTTTGAGCCGGTAGAGTTACTCATCATTTTGCCATTGTAAGGAGTTTAAAGCAATGTGCTAGCATAGTTTCATTCTTCTTTGATGGGATTTCATTTGTTTTAATGTAGATCTCCAGGGCTTTGGGTTGCCAGTTAGCATTATAAAGACTGAATACTATCCAAATGGATGACTTTGGAGATTCGGAGGTTGGGTTGTGGCAGTTGGAGTGTTTGGTCTCAGGAAGGTTTTTTTAAGAGGTGTTTCCCCCCCCCCCGGTAACGTCCCCTGTGTGGACCCCCCCCCCCCCCCCTCCTCCCCCTCCCCACAGGTCCAAAGCTGAGATGAGCTCATGGATCCACCGGATCAACCTGGTGTCGGCGCTCCATTCCTCGCCCCCCTTCCCCGCCGCCGTTGGCTCCCAGAGGCGGTTCAGTCGCCCCATCCTGCCCGCCTCGCACTCGGCTCACACACTGGTAAGCCCCCAGCCCCCTCCTCTAGAAATTCCTATGTGCGGACTGTGGCGGGGTGGGGGGGCGTGTACAGAATAACATCTTGACTGATGTTTGCCTGACTCCACACATGTCAGCTTTGTCACTCCAGTTATTGTGGGAGAGCTGACACTAGGGCTGGGTATCACGATACATGGGTCACGATACGATACACATCACGATACATGGGTCACGATACGATACACATCACAATACATGGGTCACGATACGATACACATCACGATACATGGGTCACGATACGATACACATCACGATACATGGGTGCCGATACGATACGTATCACGATACATGGGTCACAATACGATCTGACTGTGTGTGCACATGGAGGCTTATGTTTTTCAATGTTGCCCCCCTGTGGCCAGGAGCGTCAGCTGCAGTCCCATGTGGGCATGCTGGAGTCCTTCCAGAAGGATCTGGCGTTCCTGCAGGAGAGCCTTCCGGAGGGCCGGCGGGCCAAGGCCAAGGAGCTGGAGGAGAACCGGCTCAGAACCGAGTACCTAATGCATGAGGTAGTGTGTGTGTGTGTGTGTGTGTGTGTGTGTGTGTGTGTGTGTGTGTGTGTGTGTGTGTGTGTGTGTGTTTATATTATCTCTTCTATCTAGCGTTGAGCTAGATTGTAATGTTTGTCCATTAACTGGGCCTTTTGGTTAAACAAATACATGCAAATATGTACAGTACATAGGAGTAGGTCTCATATATCATAGTCATATCTTCATACCATTGAGTCACATTAAAGTAGATTTGAATAAACTCTATTGTCATTGAGCAAAAACAGCAAGAACAACATGATCAACAAAATGCAGTTTACAATTACAATTACAATTAGTTTACAGTTTAGTATGGTGCTGAAAGGGTCATTATATACACATCTGGTGTGCAAGGATGGCAATAACAAAGGATAAAAACAAAAGTGCAAAAAGGTCAAGGGGGATAAGGCCAGAGGTAGAAGTTTCATCACATCTTAGCTGTCTTATCCCCCCCCAACAGAAGTGTCGCTATGAGGCCTACATCCGCGTGCTGGAGGGCTGGAGGGGTTTGGGCCCCAAGGGGGACGTCCCGGGTCCCACCGACCTCAACCTGTTCGACAGGGCCATGTTCGCAGGGGCGCTGGGCGAGGAGGAGGAGGAGGAGGAGGAGGGCACCCTGAAGAAGTTCCACTCCAGCCCCTCGCTGGAGCAGGAGCTAGCCTCGCCGCCCGTCGTCAAGGTGAAGCGAAACATCTCCGAGAGGCGGACCTATCGCAGGACTATCATCCCGCACAGGAGCAAACTGCTCTGAGGGGAGCGGGAAGGGGGGTTAGGCGGTCCGCTGCTGCTAACCAGGAAGTGGGCGTTGTTGTTGTGAACGGTACTGTATGCGTCGGTTGGTTTCCTATTAGTTTCACGGCTCAGGAGGATATTTAGGGCAATAGCAAGTATCAAAACCACTTTTTAAACCAGCCTCGGCTAATGTGCTGTTTTTCTTATATTTAGAGTATCTTATTATGCAATTCTCCTGGTTTGCACTTTTTAAGGGGGGTACCTTAAAGAATCCCACTGGTTTAAAAGGGCAGGGGCAACTTTAATTTTGTGTTACGTGAGTGAAAATAAGTGGACCTTACTTGTTTATAGCCAGTTGACACGGTGGGCGGTTGGTAGAGAAATATGCCTTTTGCGAATCTGAACCACAAGAGGGTGCTGTAGCACAAGACTCGTGGTGTAAATGAAGGTACGGGTATCCTGCAAGATGCACTGTCAGAAGACATGTCCTCTTGTTCTGGTGCGTTTGAAACAAATATAATTTGCACTGTTGTTTGTTTAAAAATAGTGTACTTATTTTATTTTCTGTGTCCCATAATATGTCACTGTTACATCATTACTCTATACATATGGAGGCTTCATTATCAAAATGCTGTATATCATTTTTGAAAATAAAATGAAAAACATATCTCAGGCTTATCATTCAGTGCTGCAGATATTATTTTGTCATTCGGTAGCTAAGCCGAACGTTGTCGTTAAAGAATAAAAATAATGGTTCATATAGGATGCTGGGATGTCTTTGAGAAGCTTCAGTGGTGGGATGGACCAGACAAAGTGTGTGTGTGTGTGTGTCGGTGTGTAGATGTGTGGGTGTGTGTGTGAGACCGTCAATGGCACAGTCTCCATTTTGTTCTCTTTCAGCTTGACATGTTGAGCGGTGGTCAGCCAGGGGTAAGTGACAAAAAGAACAGGATGTCTAGAAAATGCCCCC
>JAODLI010001049.1:0-11554 GCA_027575585.1 Percopsis omiscomaycus | reverse complement strand
GACCTTTTGAACTCTTCCATTTTATCATCCCCCCCCCCCCCCTCCCCGTTCTGCAAGGCTATATCTCGCAATATCCATGCTAATGTTATGCCTCCTTGTTTCCATAACAACAAAGAATGAGGGAGCCAGGCCCGCCTCGAAACACAGCCCGGCTGCCTGCGCACATGGGAGCGAACCCTTGCACGCCCATACACACTAGTTGTAAATCGTGCAGGGTGGACTCCACGTGCACACGGATTTGGGCGGACACACAAACGCGCAGTGTGTACCTCGACGCCCCCCCAACACACACGCCGACAAACACACACACGTGCGCGCGCCCACAAACCTGTTTTTGTATTTCCGTCCCAGGTGTGTGTTTTCAGAGGACAGGGCAGGTGTGTGCGGCTCCTTGGGGGGGGGGGGGGCGTCCTATGGGGGTTATTACTGTTACAAATAATCCCATGACGACACCCATTCTAAACAGTTGCAAAAATAAAATAAAATAAATAAAGGCCGGATATTGACCTGATATTTTCCGTCTCATTCGTCAGTTGTTTGTTATTCTCGTTACTCTTGTATTTGTGGAACCTGCACCGTTGCGACGTTGCGTGTGGCTTTGGCCGTGGGAGGAAGTGCTATTGTATCCATGCTTATTCTACTAAGATGTGTTTACTTGACTGGCTGCCTTCTGCCCCAGCGGCACAACGCTGGTTTGTCTCCCAGGGTCCCAACTGTAGCTTGTTGTGGCCCTGATAAGGAGAGCCTTGTACTTGCTTACACGGAGGGGAATAGAAATAAATAAATATAAAATACCAGCGACTAGCATTGTTTCATTTGTCAACAGTAAAAAAAAGATGATTTGGGAGTTTATAGTTTATATTTTCTCCTCTTCCCTGTAAGTCATTGTGTTTTGTATGAGTGTGTGTGTGCGTGCGTGTGTGTGTGCTTGTGCGTGTGTGCATCAAAGCGTTTTGAAGCCCTCATCACAAACAACATTAACCTTGATATCAGAACCCTATCGCTGCTCGGACCACAACAGTACTGCCGGGAAAATTATAGGAATGTGCACAGATAATTCTCTCCCTCTCTCTCCCCAAATGCCTCACACCAACCCCCCCGTGACTTTAGCGCTCCGTCAGCAAAATAACGCCTACGTGTTGTGTTTCGTGCGAGGGTCTACGGGCCCGAAGAGCTTTAGGAGACTGAGAGACAGAGAGAGATTGGGTTGTGGTTTGACTGATGTTAAATCGAAGCCCAGCAGGGCTGAATGGGGCAGTAAATCCCCTCTCTCAAGGGTGTAGTTACTCACAGCAGTGGGGCATCAAACTATCTCTCTCTCTGGGAGAAATGTCACTAGATTACTCTCGCACTCTCAACACGCACAACAACACACACACAGGCACATGTTCCTTCTACAAGGCGTGAAATATAGCCCATACCATCAACAGCAGCCCACGCACTGTAGTGAGAACAAACAGTGCAGAGGCCTCCAGCCCACATAAACCAGATCCATAGGGCTTTCCACAAGCGTCAGGACCACAGTGATATCACAAGCACAATGCAGGCCCTGTCATCGCTCTGCACAAGGTAAGTTCAGCACATCTGCAGCTTTCGACATCCTGTGTGAAATCATATCATATCAAAATCTGCAACCCATAACCACTTCAAGAAGGGGAAATAGGACTGGTATGCTTACAAAGTCACTTTGTAAACATGTTACTCAGTAATTTAATTCAGAAGAAGATATTTATGAGCTGAGACACTCGGATGGTTGTTGTTGTTTTTTTTGTGAAGGGTAGAACTGTCAATTATTTGGGAACAGATGGGTCTCAAAGCGCAATTGAATTTGATTAACACCTCAATGGAATCTATAATGAAAGCGCTGAAATTTGAGCAGACTTTTAGGCCATTCCAATTACAACATGTGCAATAGTACAGCACAAAACTGTTTTTTCGCCCTTTTTCATTTCTTGTGTCGACAGTGAGCCTGAACAATGGAGAGCCAGCATTCAGCGGGACTATTTACTGGCTTGAACATCTGCTTTGGCTGTATTGTTGAACGCACAACACATTTTTCATTAGCTGATCATCCCATTTCATGAAATACATGATCTTTTATTGAAAAACATTCTCTTGAATAATAACTGACTTGACAATACAACTCTGTTGAACATATTTGACACATTCAGACGGAGGAAATTGTCTGTACTGCCAGCAAAATAATGGATTGTTGTAGACTTCCAATGTTTTGTAAGGGAAGGTTTACACTGATAAAGATGTACTTTATCTTCTAGAATTCAAGATATTTTTACTTTAATTTGGACAATTTACTCCCAGTATCCAATTATGAAATACATGTTTCATAAAGGACAGTAATAACCTATGCATCTACTCCAGTAGATGTACTAACAATGTACTGTATCTGCATTGGGTAGAAGTACTAACCATGTATCTGCATTGGGTTGAAAATACTAACAATGTATCTGCTGTAGTAGAAGTACAATACATCTAATGCAGTGAAAGTATGAAGACAGAGAGGCATTCGGGTTGAAGTGCTGATTTATGTATTCTACAGTGATTTACTTGTTAAATGTACAACTACAGTACAAGATTGCTAGCAGGCATTAGGCCTTCACAGAAACCCCTCTATGCAAACAAGGCTTAATCTCTGCCAGCAATATAATGTGCCGCAGTTGACATGGCACGCAATGCACTCAAATCCCCACACCGCATCTGTTTATCAAGTTAATTTCCTCTTCTCTTTTCACTTGTTTCTCTGTTGGTGTTTTTATATTTATTTTTGAGGCAGGATCGCCCGGCTGCGTGGAGATGAAAATATTGAGCAGGAAGTTAAGTGATGGTCTGTCTAGTGTTTATACAAGAGATTGGCATGCAGAGTGGTTGAACTAAGGTCGTTAGCAGCATAGGCTGCAATGACTATTAGCATGGGTGCCTAGACATGAGATTGTAACATCTCCGAATGGAAATGAAGAGGTTTTCATGAATAAATCATTATTGGGTCACCTCAATTTCCTATATATAGAAGCCAAAGTGACATTTACGTATATGAAGAGGTTGTAGCTTTAAAGGTTAACTGTATAAAATGAATACTTTGCTAACATGAAATAAACAGACATAGTGAAATATTTCTTATTTCAAAATGGCTTATTTCATGATTTCAAGATAAAAGAGAAACTCTTTTACCCCAGACATCTTAGGGTAGCGTAAATTAGCAACAGAGTTAGCAGCGATTAGCTAAAGAAATGTCTGTCCTAAAGTAAATAATGAATCTAGCAGCTTATCCTAGATGTAACAGGGCATACTTGATTTGAAACCTAATGGCTTTTGTACTTCGTAATTCAAGTACCACTTCCTTAGAGCCAGCAACCAAACCAAACTGGCAGGTAAAGCCCCACAGGTTGCCATCATTATTGCATAATCCTCAAATTATTGATGTGTGTTTTGGCCACTTCCTTTTGCGTGACCCTCAAACAGGTTCCCTTCTGGCCTTATCGACTAACAGGGCGCCAGACCTCTCTCTTTGAAGGGCGCCTTCGCTTCAGAAGCCACCAGGCTCTGATCTGAGGGTCTGAAGGAAGGGAAGGGATACCATTACAGACTGATAAAACAAAGGGGAAAACAAAAACAACATTTAGTTAACACACACAAACACACACTCCTTCACTGAGGGGTGGGGGGGGCGGTGTGTAAGAATCATTCCGTTGTGAAAACAAGAGGCGGTCTGCAACAATGACATTCTGGCAGCTCTGGTAATTTCCTGTCGACGTTCATTTCTGTGATGCGGCCGTGACTGTAGCCTACTGCTGGGATCAATCAGACCTGCGAGCAGATGGCCTTGTACACCTCCGGAGGACCGGGGGATTGTCTGTGGGGTTTTTTTTCTCTTTCTTTTTACTTTTGGGGTGGGGGGGCGGGTAATTGGCTCCCGGACCAGAGAATGTTAACAGCCGTGGCTTTCGCCACTCTGCAGCAATAATATGTTGTTCTGCTCTGTCTGACTGCTAATGCACAAGTGCTACCTGCGCTAGCGGCCGGTGAAGCATCGAGCGGCACGCCGTTGATGTGGATTGGAAATGCAAAAATGGCAGTTGGTGTGTGTGTGTGTGTGTGTGTGTGTGTGTGTGTGTGTGGGGCCAGGTGTCACTTGGAATCTTGAGAATCCTGGTTAAATGAAGGTTATACATAATAAATCTGCCTGTAGGCCTACTACCCCAAGTGGAGGTACTAACCCTTTATGGGCTTCAGTAGAAGTACTAACTGTGGGTCTGCTTCAGCAGTGTGTCTGCTTGTGGGCTCAATTCTTGCTTCAAAACGAAGCTCCTGACCAAATAAAGGTTAATACAATATATATTTGTAGCTGTGGGGTAGAAATGTTTAGTAGGACAGAACATTTAGGGCAGCCGTCCAATCACTGACTGTTAGAATTACAACCCAGTGTCAGTTGACCGTTACCACTCAGAGATATCGTATTCTACATCTGCATGATTGTGTCGTGTTTGCTAACAGTGTTTGTATTCAGGTGGGGAAAGCTTATGCGGATAAATGGAACAGTGTGTGGGAGCCTTGAGTGGAAAGAGAGGCAGGATAACTGCATGTGTGTGTTGTGTGCATGGCACACCAGGGCACTTCAAAGCTTTGATGTTGCAGCGCCTAAATGAGGGCCACCAGAGGTCCAGACTAATGGGACATCATGGGGAGATTAGAGGCCAACTGTAGCCGGCTGACAGCCCAGCATTGTGTGTGTGTGAGTTACAGAGAGGGGCTGTGTATGTGGGATTTCCTTTGACGACTTTTAAACCGTGTTCGTGAGCTATACTTGCGCACGTGTCGTATTATGAGTTGTGGTATAAACACTCCTTCTCACACTTTAGGGAAAATTCAAACTCACCCCGTCATAAGTACGGTATAAATCCTTTATTAAATAATCATAACAATAATTATAATAACAATCATAAAAAGAGCATTTCTGTACAAAGTCCCCTTTTTAAAACGACAACAGCAGTGCGAAGGGGGAAACCTGTCCTTTTTTTTTTTTTAGGCGTTTGGTGCTCCCAAGCAGCAGGGGGCGCTGTCAGTGTCTCTGTCAATGTCACATTACTGATATCAGATCATGTCCAAAGGCAGGCTGGATCCCCTAGGCTCCAAGGCACTTGGAAGAGAGTCATTGGGGGTCCAGTCATGTTCTCAGAGAAGAGGGCGAGTGTGTGCGTTGGATTTGTGGAATATTGTGCGTGTGCTCTCTGTATGTGTGTGTGTGTGTGTGTGTGTGTTTGTGTGTTCAACTTTATGGCATTAACGTTCGACTCTTTGCTTGTTTGTTTGTGTGTGAACGTGTTGCTATTAACTGTGTTTGGGTTTAGTATAAACATCTCTCGCGTGGGAACGTTGAAGAATGTGGGGAAAACACACGCCTTGTGTGAGAATGAGCACTTGAATTCTGTAGGTGTGAGATTGTTATCGTTTGTGTTTAGGGTGCGTTAAGACTTTCCTCTGCCTCTCTCTTTCCTTCACATGGCTTCAGAGTCCACTCAAAGCGTCGAGACGAGATCCTTTCGGATTGGTCCAAGGTGATACGAAAAAGTCTGCCTTGCAGTGCGAAGTAAAACTTAACCAACGAAAACCAAGCAACAGGTTGGGTGCACTTGGGGGGGTATGTAGATCGGAAGGCCTTTTTAAGTCATGGCTTTTAAGGTCCACATGAAATAAAGACGTCTCTCTTTCTCTCAATGTTTTTTTTATGTCCTGGTAGTCACTTCAAATGAGTTACATATTTTCACATATACCCGAATTTACTACTCCATCAGCCATATGCTCTCCTCAAAGTTGCTCTCTCTGTTTCCTCTATACATGCTCTCGCTCGCTGACTTTGTTTTCATTTTATTTCCCATTTTCCACCCTCACAAGCAATCCATAGGTTGCGCCGACGTCATCTCCTTGACCTTTAGCCATTAAGCACAATGTAAACATGACCTTCTCTGTGACAGGAACCATGAACGACCACCTTGAACTACACCTAACCGGAAGATATATTGCCTGCTCCCCACACCCCCATCGCACACAATTACTATCCCACTTTATTTATCAGCACTCGCAGACTGGCAATGGACCAGAACGAAAAACAGAAAGACACAGTCAGAGAACGTCACTGACTAAAAATCACCACAGACTGTCTGGAACCAAGAGGAAAAATGTCGCAGATATGTAGCAGAGACCAAAAAGATTAAGAAAAAACTGTCCACACACAAAGCTAAGCTCTAGGCCACCTTGTTGGTTTGTGATCAAATAAGACGCTTTCTAAGCACGTTTTCCTAACCTAACACCTCTTCAAAAACGACGTGTTCTCTGACTTAGCATGTGTAACTTACAGTGTCCCGTTTCAAAACTACATCTTTTACAAATCTATGATGTATCTATAAACAGTTCTCTTTTGGCGGAGCAGGAATTCCTCATTGATATGTGCAGATATTCTTCTTTTTTTCCCCTCCCTTTTTTGAGACTTAATGGGCTTAATGGAGCAGTCCCTCTACTGTAGGTGAGCCCAGTCCTTCTCTCATTGGTTCAGATGAAAACCCCGCCCTGGATCGCACCACTTCAAAGCTGGGTGTGGGAATTCTTAACGGGGCTAAACGTGTGGCTTTCACAGTCCGGCAGCGGAGGAAGTATACCGCCGCCAAGGTGAACGTGAAGAAACGAAGGGGGAAAAAAAAGGACAGAACTTCACAAAACCGCCACTTCTCTCTCTCTCTATTTCTCTCTCTCTCTCTCTCTCTCTCTGTCTGTCTGTCTGTCTGTCTGTCTGTCTGTCTGTCTGTCTGTCTGTCTGTCTGTCTGCCTGTCTCTCGTTCCTCCGGCCGGCCGCGCCTCACGCCTCCGTGCAGCAGCGCTGCTGGTTGAGTTTCACCTTGTGCTTGAGGCCGTCGTACAGCTCGAAGTTGTAGTTCTCCAGCGTGGTGGAGGAGCGCGACGACAGGCCGCCGTAGGAGCACGTGCAGTAGAGGAGCAGGCCGGCGCACACCGCGCCCAGCAGGACGCCCAGCGAGCTCATGACGATGATGGTGACCAGGATGGGGTCCAGCGTGTACAGCCACAGGTTGTCCTTCTCCGACACCTGGGTCACGGGGGGGTCGGGCGAGGGGGACGCCGTCATCCACAGGCCTGGAACAACAGGGAGGGCGGGGGGTGTTAAACGCACAGGAACCACGCGGTAAGGAGGAGCAGCGGCAGCTGGCTATGAAGTGCTTGGAATGTGAGCTTCCCTCAAGAACAGTAAAACAGTAGGTTAAAGATGAAAATAAGCAACGAAATAAATAAAAACAAGTGAGGAAAAGCTGTAAAATAGCAATACGCTATGCTAGCATCAGTCAAGCTACACACAGCGGAATTAACTTACTATCAGGTATAAGCCTCGGATGGAATGAGATTGGCAACTTAAGGTCTTGATTGAAAATTAACTTGGCACAAGTTTAAGGTTTAGGAAAATGGCTCGCAAGAAAAAAGAAAAATGACAGCAGACAGAGTATCGTAAAAACAAACCAAGACAGCACAGACAAGAAGCAGTATAAATAAGTATAAAGCAAGTATAAAAAGAAAGTGCATATGTACAGTTTGATGCATTTGAAGTGTACTGTAATATCACACCTTCACCCATGGAAGCTCTGCCATTGAAAAGTCGACTGTCTCCGAATTCAGTGGGTCTTTTATCTGTCAAGAGGCACACATACAATAACATTAACAATGAAACCGGCATGTACACAGCACACAAACTTATCTCCTACTGTATCTCTAGAATCGTATCTAGTTTATCAATATTGTCAGGCTGATAATGAAACAAATCAGTATTTTTAAGGCAAATTTAAACAAATAAAAACAAGGTAACTAAAAAGGTCATGCTTCTATATTTTCCTGGTCAGATTTTACATCTATGTGACTCTACTGCCGAATAAAGATTGCAAAATCAAACAAATTTACTTTGAATGCAAAACCTGTCTGGTGGCATTGCTAGGGATTTCTTTTTATCCATTATTTAAATGGACACTGATATTTAGGAATTTCCACACAAGTCTAGGACTACTAGAAAAATATTACTTTATTGATAAAGATCAATTTGACACATTCCTTTCAAACACAGTCAAATCATAACATACAGGTGGGTATAAGACTGTTCGTTCCATACAGATAAAGACGCAAACATGTCACCAACAAATAACAGATGTTGCCCAGTAACATCACCATTACCAGCATCGCTGACTTTTCTTTAAGATAAACGTATAAGACACTGAAACGTACCCAAAGAACCTAACTGCAGCAGACATTTAAGCTTAAGCAGTGGTGCCGTTTGGTGCTCAAGGCGACGCCATCGTCATGGGAGAAATGTTACGTTAATGTTAATTTTATGGCGTGATAAAAATGAAACTAACTATGGCTGCAGCACATAAGTTAAGTCTAGAATCTATATGTGACTTTACCTAAGAGACACTTGTTATACATTTTGAGTTTTACTTTTCGTGTGTGTGTGTGTGTGTGGTGTGTGTGTGTGTGTGTGCGTGCACGCACACTTGGCTAGAGCTCAGGACTGGCAGGAGTAGCTGCTTGGCAAGGCACTCCTCTAGAACTGGTCTCCAGTGGCCAATGGCATTATTAATACCGTTTCCCGGGCAACCAAACGTTGGCATCCGATTGGCTAATGGGGCGGGGGGATGCGGAACATTGAAGAGAAAAGTGCTTACTGCAGCCTTAATAAATGTTATCTGTCCATTAACTAATTACAACTTTTAGTGGCTTGGAGCGCGAGTGGCGTCGAGATGGACAGGCGAGGGTGTCCAAACCCCACCCCACTGCCACGAGTTGATTTAAAAGCACATTGCGAGAGTGTGCCAAACACACACTTTTTATCCTGTGGAGAATCCTCCTGAATGGCTGCAACAAATAGAGGCGTGTTATGCTGAGCAGGCTGATGGATTTTCGCTGGCACAGAAGGCCCACTAAAGAAAGCCCTCTCAAGCCACCGAGCGAAGACCTTCATTTTATTCCGTCCAGGGCGTTGATTCGAACGGGGCTGCAATAGAACTCATATTTGTCACATTCCACCACCTCTGCACCGAGCGAGGTGACAGATAAAGGGTGGCCGATCGCTCGGTTTCGCCCACAGTTTAGTGATACATTGCGTTTCCCATTCCAGACACATCGGCGACGTTAGTCATTTGTACACTCTCTGTGTCTTTATGCGCAATTGCATTTCTTTTAAAAAGCTCGTCCAATAAGGACAACGCAACAGCATGGAGAGAGGATACATGGTGCAAACGAGAGTTGCATGCTGGCTTTTAGTGAGCCTATGGCTTCCAGCTGGTCCGACGGCATTGTGGTTTTTTTTTTTTGTAGGAGCATAAATCAATTCGGAGGTGGCTGGTGGCAGACAGCTGTGTCTATTTACAACCCCCTAAGAACAACACGCACGTCTCAGCGCTGAGGGAAACATGAGAGGGCTTGGCTCGGCGTGGCTTCCTTACGAGCTCGGAGGCACCCGGAAACACGGGGGGCGTGGGCGGTACGAAAGACAAACGGGAGTGAACAACATGCTTTATTACGCCGGGGGAATCAAGATGGAACGCTGAACGCTAAAGACGGCTTTGTCTGTCAGTGACTGACGCCTCTATCGAGCGAAGAGGAGTCTAAGTACGAGGGATTTGCGCTCGTTTTTTGTATATGTGCACATGCTCTGTTGAGTAGGGCCAGGCTGGAGAGGGGTCTTTTTTTTGTGTCCTTGCTCGTAAATCTCCCTCCGTTCTAACAGAATAAGACTCTCTCACATAAAAGCAATCTTGATACCACAAAGTTCTGCAGGATAATGTTTCACCAGCATTTGCCAGATCAGTTCCTCGATTATTTACCCCTTCTTTGGAGAGGAGGGGGGGGGTTTGGCCGCCGGATTGGAAGTCTTGGCAGGCGGTTTAGGGTTGAACACCAAACCCCCCCCCCCCCGCCCGGCCCACATGCTGGGGTGTCTCCAAGAGGGGAGCTTGTGGCAGTCAGCGGTCCAAAACAAGCTGTTCAGATACACAACTCAAGAGCCTCCCTCACCTTCAGCTCAGAGCGGAGCAGTGTGAAACCACACTCCTTATTGGAACACAGTGTGAAACCACACTCCTTATTGGAACACAGAGTGAAACAACCCAAAGCTCTGTCCGCTGAGGAGACGGACAGACGGCAGCGGCAGCGCAGAGTTTTTCTGTTGGGTTTTTCGCAATCCAGGAAAAACGTCTCGTGTCGTCGGCCTGGCAACAGCCATCTAAAGGGGTGGGGGGTGGGGGGGTAGGTGGGGGGTTGGTGCGATGGAGGTCCCGTCAGTCCCACTAGATCGCAGCACTTCCTTCCACCGTCGTCAAAGACGGGACGCGTTTCTGGCCTGTCAATCACCAGAGCTCCTCAGGCCCCGCCCATTTCAGCAGAGGGTGCGATGGCGGTCCCGGCTGTCCAGCCTCACAGTCAACACAGGCTCCACCCCGGGGGCGGCCATGCTGGACGACCAATGAGAGTACTGGAAGCACTGGGAGGAGCTGTGATAGGCCACTGACAGCTGGCTCTTCTTGGCGGCCAGGTGTTGCCGGCAGCAACAGACCGCCCTGACCAAGATGGCCACGGCCAGGAGGAGGAGGGCGCCCCCGGCGGCCATTATGTAATACCAGTGGACGGGCAAGGGAGGCACCGCCAGGGTATCTACTGTGGGCTCGCTCCCTCCAGGAAGACTGCCCCCTGGTGGAGAGATACAGAACAGTTGGCCATGGTGGGGAAAATGGGAGCAGTGGCACTTTCATGAGGCAGGGCCGTCGCCGCTAATTGTACGACATGTAATTCTCTCTTTTGAATCCCTGCGGCTTGTAAATCACAGGAACAGCAGGCGTGCACCTCACATGAGCATGCACAAGCATGCCGGGTTGCAAAAACAACAAAAAATAAATAAATAACCTCCAAGGCCAAAAAATGAATCAAAATGCATCTGTTTGTCTCGGAAGTAGCTTGGGTGGTGTTTTGTTTTACGGGCTCGTCTTCACACCAAGACCGCGCCAAGGTTTAACCTGGAAATCAATCGGGTGTAAAAATCCAATCAAACGCAAAGCGAAACGAAAACATTTAGTCAAAAGCTGACTTGGTGTGAAGCGGAAAGCCACGGCTGTTAGTTGTCCAAGCACCCACACAGTGTACAGAAGTGGCGGACTCTACTTCCTGTTTTGCCATCGGCACAGGCAGTCGCACAAACACCCCGCGTATGAACTCCCGGCACCATGCAAGCGTCTTGCTGGCTCCCACTCGGAGGGGAACCCAGCGTTCCGGAGCGTTCTCTCTGCTGCTATCGAGAGGGATGCGTTATTTATCTGGCTCTGGAAGGCAGATTTGTTTGGAGTACATAATTTATCCTGCTCGCTCTGTTCGTGTTTTCGCTCTCCCAGTCTCCCGGCCAGTCGTCTGGTCCTCGAGCCAGGCGCTGTCTTCTTGGAAACCGTCTCAACAGATCCACTACAAGGCTGCCCCCAGCTTGAACCCCCCCCCCCCCCCC
>JAODLI010001048.1:0-11554 GCA_027575585.1 Percopsis omiscomaycus | reverse complement strand
TATTTAGTTTTCGTCTGTGAAAAAGGTTCGTTGACGAATATTTTTCGTTATAGTCTTAGTCAACGAAATAAACACTGCCTGCCACCCAGCGAAGTCAAACTGCTGCCCAAACACTTCCTGCTATCAACCTACCAGTTGCTGCGGCAACTCCAAGTACAGTCACCTGGAGCTGGATGAAAGCACGACGACAGCTAAGTGCATTTTTTAGGCAAGCCTTTCAGCCCCCAGCCTTTAATATACCACTGTCAAAGTCGAATATTTTGGAGCTCCAGAGGTGCTGGTGGTACCCAGTCTCTCCTCCATCCCACCAGTGATAGCAGGGCTTTGGCTGCAATGCAGGAGGCAAGTAGCTATGGGTTGGACTGTATAGCGCTAGTTGAACCTGGTCTCGGCTCTCATTGTTCCCCCAGATGAGGCATTCAGGCCAGATGTCCGCTGTCCTAGACCTCAGTGCCGCATGCCAGATTACCTCCTTACAAGGAGTTACAACATACTGTAGGCACAACAAAGGGCCGCATTGGTAACACCCTTTCCCACTAGCTCTGTTTTAGACCTTGCCGGAGTCAGATGCTGACCCCACAGCTCAGTCTCTTAGTGATGGGTCTCTATATGCCTTTGTGTGGCTGTCTGTTAAGACAGCATTAATTCTGGCAATGGCATACGCAAAGTGTGTGGAAGAGCTCCACATGTTATCTGTAAGCCAGCTATGTCTGCGGTGGCATACTGACGGGTCAGGTGTTACTCAGAGGGCAAACCCTATATGTTGAGGCTACTACAACCTTAAGTGAGATTGATAAACTTTGTGTCTGTTATGGGTAATGCAAGAGGGGCAAGTTTCTATTGAAACAGACTAACTGGATTGCTGTTGTGCATGCATACAGGTCATAAGGGTTCCCTTTTACTGGGTAGTGTCAAAGGAAGGCCATTCCACTAGAATAAATGTCCATGTCATGGGCTGGGTCAAAGGGATCCCTCTGCGGGACATTTGTGCAGCTGCTACATCATTATGCCCAGTTTTATATGGTTAATGTTGCCGTCTTGTCAATGGCATTGATTTCCTAGCATGCTAAGTGTTCCTTGTGACCTTTTTGGTTTAAGTCATCACACATTCTTCGCCTCTGGCAGTCAGTAAGACTGAAATGGAACGAGAGTTACGTATGTATCTACGTGTGTACAGATTTATGAATTCTGGATGACCGCCAGAGTTCTGTCACTCGGAATCTGGGCAAGAAGATTCTGTTGGAACAGATTATAGGATGACAGGTAACGTTTTTGGTATAATTACTGCGCATATGCGAGATGGAAATATCCAGTGCTTAAAGCACAGCCTCTTGGCAGTCATCTCGAATTAACAGTCACGTACGTACCTCTTGTTTTATTGACTGCAAAAGCCACATTATCTTTCTGCATATATGAAGGAATGTAAACAACATTTTAATGACTAGTCAGGATATGCAGCTCACTAAATGCATGTACAGTATAACGCTGTTGGGTTAGAGCCAAACTAATTAAGGACCACCAGGGGTCTACATTGGCGTTCATTTAGTGAACATTGTTTAAGAAACACAATAAACACCTGTCCCTGCCCTGTGTCTGCTCCAGGGCTTTTGGCCAAAAGAGCCCCGGGGGTACGAACACCAACATAGGCACCAAGTGGTAGGATAAATAGGAGTTTGGTGTATATGTATATTTATTGTTATGTTTTATGTATTTATTTTGGTGGTAAATAGCAGTATATTAAATAGCAGTATTTTATTACAGTATAAATTATATATATATATGTATATGGTAATTTAGCAATGTGATAATATTTTGAGAACACCTGTTAATGGAAGCATCCAAGGTAGTAGACTAGGGACAAGTAAAAAAAAAAAGGCGCAAGTTATTATCTATCTGTGTTACTCACTACTTATGTTGCTGCCATGTTTGTGTAGCTGGGTTCTGGTTCGATAAATGCCCCATGGTTTGGTACACCTTACCATCTCCTTTGTCTCGTGGTGTACTGCAACATCCAGACGCTAAATGGTCATTCTAACACATTTGTTAGGGGTCTCTATGTAAATAATACTGCATGTAATTAGAACCCTGAACAAGCACTTCGAAACAATAAATGACTGAAGCCATTCAAGAGTGAAACCTTCCACTGTGTGTCTTGCTATTCTAGATGTCTCGAGAACAAATTTTGCAGAGAGCGAGGAAGTCTTTCCAGACCCGTAAAAGGAAACCTCTTGAATACAGGCTCCAGCAGCTGCAGAACGTGCAGCGCTCCATATCAGAGAGAAGTACGGATATTGCAGAGGCTGTCAAAAAATACTTGTGTGGGCACTAGTATAAAATCATTATCTTTGTACAATGTGGTGATACCTTTTTTTTTTATTGGAAACTTTTTGAAAGCAGTGCAGGATCTCAGCAGTTGTTTTTTTTTTCTTTTTAAGAATGTCCATAATGTATTCTTCTCCGTTTTCAGAGAAAATGGGGGACAGAGCTGTATGAAACAGTGGGACTGAAGGAGATCAATATGGAAGCTGGCGCCCCAGAATACATCTTGTGTGAACCCTCCCTCCAGGATCAAGAGGTTGAGGAGATCAGGAAAAGCATCAAGGTTGAAATTATAGAAATGTTATAGGAATAATGTTTGGATAGTCTAGTGGTCTAGGTGTTGGACTCACAACCAGAAGGTCATTTGTTTGAGCCGCAGAGTTGGCTTACCTGTATGCATCTTTGAGCAAGATGCCTAACCCCTATCGGCTCCATGTAATAGCAGCATGTAATTGTAAGTCGCTTTGGATAAAAGCATCTGCTAAATGACCTAACTGTTTGTAATCAAATAAGTTATTTACACCCACATATATTAATATTAATATCTAATATAAGGGAACTTGACACTACACACAAAAGAATGTCATTGCTCACTGTGAAGAGTGAAATACTATTTCAGATATATACTGCAATACTTTATTATAATTGTGTTTGCAAATTCCTAATGGCTTAAAAAAATAAAATAATACTCACACATCGAGAAGGAAAAGAGCAACATTGCTGTCAAATGCTAGTCCTTCACTATCTTTTAGAGCTCTCCATTGGGGGAAATCATGTCCAATATTGGCCCTTGTTTTGGTTCTTTTCTTGTCACTGTTTGACAAAGAACGAAGAGTCTTTGATATCACTTCACTAACTTGCTTGAACCGGCATTCAGTGTACTGTGAGCCGGCTGCGAGCTATTCCAGCTGTTGGTTTTATGCTGCTCATTGGCTCTGACCCTTGTCCATCAAAAGAGGCAGAACTTCTGACAGCAGTCCACTCCCAATAACAAACACAAAACGTTTTTGGAATGGCAATATAAACAGTGGTGGGAGGTGGTAATGCAAGCTTTTCAGGCCTGAGGATTAAAGCTGAGTCATCCTTTTCATATAAAATGGTTGTTTAAACATTGTAGAATGTAGAAATGTTATATAATGCAGCTTTACAATATTAATACATATATTCCAATATGGATCTTTTCCTTTGACCAATAGCTCATCTGGAAGGTAGCAGAAACATCCAGCAGAGCCCTGCTGACTAATGCCCATTTTACTGTTAATACTTTACCATTTGGGGGAGTAGGTGAGCATGTATGTGTTCACAGTAGGCCAACTTTATGATGAGCATACTGTAAGTGTTAATAGCACTCAAGATAGCTTGTCTTTGTTACACAATAAAGTTTTCAAAGGGTAATATGGCTTTGAATTTACTGCAATCGTTTTTGTGTAAGATATGATCCAAACTAAACGGCTAAAATAGTGGAAACACAATAAGGACTAGACTGACCCCTCACACCTAGTGCAGGTTTGTTATAATCAAAATCACTGGCAGTCATAAAGTATGTTTGACAGATTTTAGTACTTTTTTAGGTGTTATGATGATGCTTGTTTTTAATTACTTTTGTATGTAGGTACATTTAAGTTGGATAGAGCTTTGCTTTGAATTTTATACATCATAGCTCAAGCAAACATTATATACTGTAAAGGAACCAATCATAAAGAAGGTGTCAGGTGCCTCTCTATAACAGAGGCAAACAAAACTGACATAACAGTCAGGGTCAGCTGTCAATCAAGTTATAGACAATCCTTACCTAGGTAACAGTGGTGTGGGACGCTACCATGGTCAACACAGTTGACCATCTTAGCCACCTGCCTGGTTACTCACCCCACACTCTAGTCTAGTGGTCTGGGTGTTGGACCCAGCCAGAAGGTCGTGGGTTCGAGCCCCAGAGTTGGCCTACCTGTAAGCATCCTTGAGCAAGATGCCTAACCCCTCTCTGCTCCATGTAATAGCTCCATGTAATTGTAAGTCGCTTTGGACAAAAGCGTCTGCTAAACGCTTCTTTCTCCTCAAGCAGGTCAACCTGGGCAGGCTGCTAACTATGTTTTTTTTTTTATGTATTTGTGGCCTTGTCTGCGTTTGCGGTGCAGGTATAAGAATCTACTCAGGTCCTCCTCCCTAAGAAAAAGTGGACTAACTTTGGTTTTGCTTTTGATGGTTGTTCCATGTAACAGTGGTATATTATACTCTTATTTATCATAGTAGATTTAGGGGGGGGAAAGTATATTATATATACAGTACAAGTCAAAAGTTTGGACACACTTTCCCATTAACTTGAATGAGAAAGTGTGTCCAAACGTTTGACTGGTACTGTATGTATTATTTTTACTATAACAATTTGGTATTATAACTTACATCATGCAAGTTTACCATTCAAAATAATAGTTATTTTTAAACAAAGGTGTATTCATGTAATTACTGTAGGCTCTCTAGTCTTTTAGTAATGTTACAGTGCACCCAGAACCCCAAATTTCTTCTCATGTTCACCATTGTTTGTCTGTTGGCTGTAGGGGTAGAGAACTATGTGAGCCTATGATCACTATAGGGAGAGAAGTAAAGAAGAGTACCAGCCACCCTATGCAAGGGGTATAGACTACACCATATGCACTGAAGAATGCCACACTGATGAATGCCCCATCCCCTCCTCACACACACCCACACCCACACAAACACAATAGGCTTGTAAGCTAACACAAGAATGGCATTGTCCGTAACTCACAGTGCAGGCTGTTGTCCAGGATAGCTAGCCACATAATGGATGCTTCACTCACTGCTAAATGGGCTTTTTGTTTTGGTCAACATTTGTTGACATCCACTCTGTATCTCGTGTTTTCAGTTAGCAAGCCTTTTTTTATTTACAGGTTTACTTGTAATACTGCTGAAATTACAACATGCTAAAAAGGAAACATGCAATCATCCCAGTATAACACCAAGTCATTTAGATATCAATCTGTTCAGTTAGGAAGCATAAGGGATTGTGATAAATGTCACCTGTTTTGGTGCAAATGAGAGTGACAACAGGTGCACTGGAGAGGCAACAGCAAGACAACCCCCAAAAAGGGAATTGTTTTACAGGTGGTGACCACAGACAATTGCTCTCTCCTTATGCTTTATGAATTACTCTTCTCTAGTTTTGCATTTTGCTAGTGTCTTTGTCACTACCGGTAGGCAGTACATTCAGGTTGCACAGGCAGTCCAACTCCTCCAGGATGGCACATCTATACGTGTTGTTGCAAGAAGGTTTGCTGTATCTCCCAGTACAGTCTCAAGAGCATGGAGGAGATACTGACCATGATGAAATCCTCAGACCCATCGTCAGACCTCACACTTGTGCAGTGGGCCCTGGGTTCCTCTTGGTGCTTGGCCTCATGTGGCCAGAGTGTGTAGGCAGTTCCTGGATGACGAAGGAATTAATGCCATTGACTGGCCCTCCCATGCCCTAGACCTGAATCCAATTGAGAAGATGTATCGGTGCATCCGACGCCACCAGGTAGCGCCACAGACTGTCTAGGAGCTCACTGATGCCCTGATCCAGGTCTGGGATGAAATCCCCCAGGGCACTCTCCGCCAATAGCCTGTTTTTTAAAAACGTTTTATATAAAGGTTTTAGTAGATGTAGACTACAATTAGGTAGGTCATTTAGCAGACACTTTTATCCAAAAAAGACAATTACATGGTGCTATTACATGGAGCAGGTAGGGTTAGGCATCTTGCTCAACTCTAGGGCTCAAACCCACGACCTTCTGGCTGGGAGTCCAACACTAGCCTGTTCCGAAACATTTAATGTTACTTATAGCAGAATACAGTGCAGCAGAATACACCATTTACTATAGCATACTATACTATTTGTCATAGGCCTACTATTACTCTCGCAATAAAAAGTATAACATTAGGGTTACATTCTTATTTTGTAATGATATTTATTTGTAAATAACTCTGAATGTTTGTTTAGCAAATGTGCATATAGTTATTATAGTAGGCGTTTATTATTAACAAGGTCTCAAGGTTAGGTCATTTTATAGCTTGGCTTTTATAAGTGAGGGACATGATTGTAACCTGCAATTGTCAGACTGACATTGATAATTCCCACCCCTGGTAAAGATTAGCTAAAGCCGATTAATAAACTATGGTTATAACTATAATTTGATTCAAATTTGTATATGCTGTAAGTAATGTGTTAGTGCTGCCTTTTTGTCAGGAAAGCAACTAGAATGCACTATTTACCGAGTCCCCTAGCAATTATGCAATTTCAACACAAATGTCAACAGTAAAAATGTCTTCCAGCGTCCCTGGGGGGTAGTGGTGAGCGTGCCAATCACCACTGACTCAATTGACTTACAGTATTGTGCAACTGTTCGTGTGGGTAAACTGATACCAACGGACGGAGGACCATCTAAACGATAACAAGCGCCGTTTGTACCGACGCTCTCCCACGTAGGCCTATAGTGAGGCCAGAGGGAGCCAGCCAGAGACGGGCCGGTGGGGGTGTTGGTGCGAAACAGCATTCACAAAACTCGATAGGACTCAACCGCTCAGCAACTGGCCTAGACTGTCTTCCGAAGGAGAATTTTAGATGTGACAGCACGAACATTTGGATTTAGTGTAACTGGTAAGTAGGCCTATGTGTGGAATAATGTGATATTTTTTATGCTTGTTTTATTGGTAAATGTTTACCTTGCTGATACAAAAGTCCAACAAGTTGTTGCTTTAATTAGCAATTGGAGTAGGTTACTTCCCAAAGCATTGTTTTAAGATCAGTAAGGTAATATACAATTTATGAAGAAATTTGTGTTTCCTAAGAATAATTTTTTAGGCCTACATCTTGACGTATGAAATAGGCCTATATGAAGCAAACATAAAATTAAAACGACCAAAAACTGTTATACTATAGGCTATTATAAATTCTAAATAACCAGGTGAGCAAAAATTAGATGTAGGTTATTTGCCAATTGGGCTACATTTATACACAGTTAGTTCTGAGAGTGCAATAAAACCATTTATTATGTGTCAAATGATAACAGTATAAAAGCATACCATTTATGTAAGGCCATTGAAAGGATTTCTTACAAAGGGGCAGTATTAATGTCACAGCAATCATATGTTATACAAGATGAACGGTTAGGCTATAGCCTACACCATAGAGCAATGTAGTATTTATTTGTAGGCTACTGTAAGATATTTAATTGTGAAATAACCTGCGTGTGTGTAGTCTTTCCCAGTTTCATAGGTGTGTGTCGTAGATTGTCAGCCAGATGGACAGACAAACAGTGAAGAGAGCCAGGGAGGCCTTCCTCAGTGGTCGAGCGCGCCCCCTGGAGTTCAGACTGCAACAGCTCACTGCTCTCCAGAAGATGATTACTGACAGACAGACAGAGATCGCCACTGCCCTTAAACAGGACATTAACAGAGTGAGTGAAGCAATGAGGTCAATTATTGACTATTTGCAACTGAATTACAGTGGCCTATAAAATAAAACCAGACTAATGGCAGCTTTACACGAGACGCACGCAGAAGGAGTTTCTCATGTTAACATATTAAATTAGAGGGAGGGAGGGAGGTGGATTTGGATTGTCTATGGCCTATTACGGTAGATAAAAATTGTCTGTTCGCATATTTGCATTTTAACTAGCATATGTTTTCGTAACGTTGCCCTGACGACCTCCTGTTTTGATCTCACAGCTGTTTAGAGATCGCTGGATTATAATGGCCATTTTAATTAATTTAACGCAGTGGTTGGAAACGCACGCAGATGTGCATTTTCTTTTGCCCTATATTTTTTATTAAAAATAAAATTAAGATGGAAACATATATTAAACTCTGTTATATTTTATGTATCTAATGATTTTTTAGTCCACTCCCCACTCTCCACCCCCTTTCCCTACACTGCCTTTGATTGGTAGCCTACAGTAGCCTATACTAACCAAACCAAACCCAGCGGCCATAGCCACAGCCATGATTTATTAATCATCTCAACCTAATTACAGTCTTACTGCTCTTTACATTATCAATGTAAAATAAGAGTATTGCTTAAGAGTATAATTTACCATGATCAGATTATTATTATGCCTTTAAACATTCTCCATAAGTAAGAGTTACTAGAGTAACAGACAATGTTCTCTGCCTTGATGGAAAAGGCTACACTTCAAACAAACTGATTTCTGATTTGTCCATCTTTGGTCATATGACCGTTTATTCTGCAGACTGTAAAATTAATAGAAAAGCACAAGACATTTTAACACTGTTACACATCTACACTGGGGGAAAAATCACTCTTTTGAAAGGTCTGCTGAAAATTGTAGAATGACTTTATAATCATACAGTGCAGATGCATTTCGAGATCAGAGTGGCTGCCAATTTGCCAAGTTATCCTATACAGCTTTAGAGACAGGCTACCATGAAGTCAATACAGAAACTATTCGTATTACATACATAAAAAAATACATTTCTGGGATGTCTGTATTTTTGTTGTTTTTTCAACAGAGCCAGTATGACACACCACTCTTGGAGCTCATTGGCATAGAAAATGAGATCAGCCTGGCTATAGCAAAACTGGCAGAGTGGGCTGCTCCTCGGCCAGTAGAAAAGAATCTCTTCACCATAGCTGATGAAGTCTATGTTCAACCAGAACCCCTGGGCGTGGTGCTCATCATAGGGTCCTGGAACTACCCCTGGGCAGTCACACTGACACCCCTGGTAGGGGCTATTGCGGCTGGTAGGAGCTGTTTCCCTCTTAAAACTAATTTGCATAGCGCATGCTTATGACTTAGGACTGATAATGGAAAGGTTCTGGAATGAACTTGGCCTAAACTGGCCACCTACTGCTGCCTCCCTGCCTGTGTAGTCATCAATTGGTAATCATACCCAGGGTGCGATTGTTGAAAAAAACGGGGGGATATTTTGCAACATTTGTATTCAAAAAAAGAAATCATGAACTTGAACTTCTTAACTGCATTTGCAGGAATTTGTTAATATTTTTTTCTTATTATCTTATGAAGTAGCCAATATTTTCAGAGGCCAGCGCTGACAGTGGGTGGTCCATTTCGGATTGTATTTTTCTATCGCAATATAGACAGTTCACTTTACAGCGCTATACTTAGATAAAAATAGGCAAAGCTACTTCTATATCCCAGCCTCTGCTGAACCGCGGATTGATTGAAAAGTTAAACCATAACAATAGAAACAGTTTTACTGCTGCTGCTACTTTTTAAAGTAACGTTAACGTTACATCGCGATGCAGAGTTGCAGTGAAAAGATAGAAAAGACAGATGCATTATGTATGTGTGTAAGCGTTTAACTCTGACGCACACTGCAGTGACTGGATTAGGGGAGAGTGAGTGATCAATAAACTTTAGCCTCTATTGAGTGAAACCCCGGTGTAACTTCGGTCATTCTCAGTGGTGTAACTAGGACACTGGGCTGCTTGTCATCACAGAAACAGATCATCAGATTGTGATGTTTATTCCCGCTTCAGTAATATGCTGCCTTCCCTTCGACACACAACTCCACTGCCCAGCGGAGCTGCTACGGTCTCGCCAGTGTTGATAGGCTATTACTCCTGCGGTATAACCAATGAGATAGCGCCGTGGGCGGGACAATGAGCAAGTCTGCAGGGTTGGTGATTTCAGAGAGACCAGCTACATTAGAGCCATCCAAAGTAACGCATATTAAAATGAAATTGACTCTAACCAAACCACGGATCGATAAAAAATAATTCAGCAGTGGCAGGGATACATTGACCAGAAAGGGGGAAATCCCATGCATCCCCCCCGGATGCAACCTGAATACCATTCTCTACAATCTCTGCAGGCAATGCAGCTGTGGTGAAGCCATCTGAACTCAGCGAGTACTCGTCACTCCTCCTCCGGGCTTTATTGGCTCGATATTTAGATCAGGTCTGTATTTGTGCACTTCTGGTTGGTTATGGTAGTTGTAAAGATGGTAATTCTGACATCTACCCCCGTGGTTCTCAACATTTTGAGCCATGCCCCCTCCAAAGAATAATACACACACCCCTCTCGAAATCGTAATATGATGTTTATATTTCCAATGTATAATCGCAGTTATGCCATAAACTGACTATGATCAGATTATTAGCGTGTCTCTAAACATTTTAAGTATTGGAAGGAATAATTATGAGGTATAGGCCTACACAAGCACTTGAATTATTAGCTATATACTTTTTCTCTCAAAGAGGGTTGACAAAAGTTCAAGTTGGGTTCTGGCTCCTGACGTTATTGTCATGTTTTTAATCTGGGGATTTAACTTTAGTTCACAACACCCTGGCTGTGGGGCTACTTGTTATACAGTACATTAGATTACATCTGATGACATCAATCGGCCATTAAACATTTCTGTCAATAAATTCTTTGGTTGGAGACTTTTGAAAAGTTATGTTGTTCTTTTTAATGTCAACGAACCATGCTTAGCAATAGAAATTGATTCATCAATGCATTCCATTCCATATACATTGAGATAAAATATCTTATTCTAACTGTAATATTTGATTTCCCACCCTCCAGGATCTCTACCCAGTGGTAACTGGTGGAGTGTCCGAGACACAGGAGCTGCTGAAGCAGCGATTTGACCACATCTTCTACACAGGCAGCAGCACTGTGGGTAAACTAGTGATGGAGGCTGCAGCACGCCACCTGACCCCTGTTACTCTGGAACTTGGAGGGAAGAGCCCCTGTTACATTGACAAGAACTGTGACCTCAGAGTAGCCTGTCGGTAATATACAACAGATTCTCATATTAAAAGGGATGGAAGAAAAAAAGCGGTATATGTAGCCCTCCCACTTTAATTCACTTAGAGTGTACCGGTGTAAGTCATAAACCCATTGGTAATGCTTGTAAACTAGTAACTGGTTTATATAGAAGAAGCATAGCCTACACGAAAAGAGTATTTATGAATTCACATCAAAAGCTCCTCCGAGCTGGTAGAATCCTGAGACACGAGAAAAGAGCACGGTGAGAGGAGAGGACCATAGGTAGAAATATAAGTCTAGGTAATACTTGTTTCTAGCCGTAGCATAGATACCGGGTTGGTAAACTGACGATCTGGCGATGAGTGGAGGGAAGTGCCGGGTTGAAATACTGGTGAGTGATGAGTAGATGACGAACAGCTGTGGTGGAGGAGGACCGGGCCTAGATGCCACACCTGTTCCAATTAACAGGAAGACAGACAGGGATACAA
>JAODLI010001046.1:0-7500 GCA_027575585.1 Percopsis omiscomaycus | reverse complement strand
CACGTGCGACGCACCAGGATGCAGCGGACGGTCTGGGTGGCGCTGGGCTCCTGGCTGTGTGCCGCCCAGTGCAGGGGGATCTTGCCCTCGCTGTCTGGGATGCCGATGTTGGAGTCATGCTTGATCAGCAGGCGGACGTGCTCCGGACGGTTGTAGAAGGCCGACCAGTGGAGGGCGGTTTGCTGTGGAAAGACACGCCATGTTGACGCTCATACAGTCATATAATAATAATAATACAAAGAATAATAATAATAATGGAATTGAATTGAAAGTATAGAGATTCAAACACTGATATTCTGAATAATTATGGAATATGTGCGCGCATGGAAACGTAGTGAAAGGCGACGTAGAAATAGGCACAGGAAGTGACAGATTGTGTTTGTGTGAGTGTGTGTGTGTGTGTGTGTGAAAGGTAGAGAACCAGTTCCTTCCCCAATGACATGGCGGGAATATTCCTGTGCACCGCACAAAGCCTGTATTGAGCCGCTATGATAACGCAGATACTGGCTGCCCGAGCGCAGGCTGCCGAGCTATTCTGGGTTTGGCTGAAAACACTGTCATCTGACATGATGATGCCTATTGGATAATTACAAAACTAACTAGTGCTATCAGACAGACATCAGCTCCAACAGACAGAGGAGACGGTGTGTTTGTGTACGTGCAGTCTTATCAGCAGAAACACAGAACAAAGCCGCAGATTGTTAAATCATTTATTGCTGCCTTAGTGTCTTAATGTGTGTACGTACGTGTGTGTGTGTGTGTGTGTGTGTGTGTGTGTGTGTGTGTTTGTGCGTGTGTGTGTGTGTGTGTGTGTGCTCTGTTCTCTTTGGGTCCCTGGTGCCTCTAGAGCAGTGTTTCTCAAATGGGGGTACTAGTACCCCTAGGGGTACTATGAGGTACTACAGGGGGTACTTGACAATTTTGTAAGAATAATAGTTAATCTATTTAGACAATAAAGACGTTGAAATTCCTGTTTTCTCCAGGAGCTATGAAAGTGGCAAATTATTTAACACGTTTTTCAGGTTTGAAGCAACCATTTTCATTCAATACTCCTTTTATGTGACCAAATGCTATATCTAGGTTTTTCTTTTCTCTGCTTACATTAAAACAATGTTGTAGTCCCGTAAAGGGGGACTATGAATGGAATAGAAAGGGGGTACAGAAGCCAAAAGTGTTTCTCTGGAGCATCTGTGGTCATCCAGTTATGTGTTTGAGGAACCTAGCGGGCTACTGGTCAGACGCCACAGAGCGGCTCAGCGCAGACAGACTCTCCCCAGCCCTTGTACCGCCGCTAACCTTGTTCTTGTCCTGTGTGTCGACCTCGCCGGGCCCGGTGTACTTGAGGAGCAGGGCGAGGGGCTTGGGGGAGGGGTGTCGGGTTGCCAGGTGCAGCGGGGTCATCCCCTCAAGGTCCTTCTGCAGCCAATCAGCACGCCGCGACAGCAGCAGCTTCAGGAAGCGCACGTTCCCCTGCAGCGCGAGCGCGCGTACACACACACGCACACACACACACACACACACACACACACACACACAGCAGCATACAGCATTGTAAACAACGTCCACATAGTCGGTGTCTTCAGTGTTAGTCAGACGGTACGAGCATAAGACAGCATTATGGGAGTTTAAAAAAGCTGCCAGAGTTGAATGGTAGTTGTGTGTGTGTGTGTGTGTGTGTGTGTGCGCGTGTGCGTTTGTGCCTATGACCGTGTGCGTCTGTATGGTTTTGGTATTTGCCATGCTGTGACCAGCAACACGCCGTGCCCTGACAAATCTATCCTGTGAGTGAGCATGCATCTATACATGTGTGCACGTCTGCCTGTGTGTGTGTGTGTGTGTGTGTGTGCGCGGGCCACCCTCCCTATTCTCAGTCCAATTAGATCAGTAATCCCCGGCCTCTCTCCTCGTCTCAGCCGCTTATTGATCAGGTGTCAGAGAGACCGGCCCTCCCATCACTGCTCCCCACTCAGCCCCCCTCCACCACACACACACACACACACACACATTCACATTCACAGACTGCAATCGCACCCCGCAGCCTGTCACTACCCCCCCCTCACGTCTGTTCAAGTATTAGCAGTTCCTCTCCATGAAAGACGACACTAATCTAAACACAAAGGGTACAAGGATGGTATGAACACTATTGTTCAGTAGGAACAGGGGTCTGTATCAATACTGTGTCGGATGTCTTTTATATGACAGCTGGATTGACAGGAGAAACGTATGTAGATCAAAGGCTATGTGTTGGATCAGGCAGGTGAATGGGTGGCTCCTATCCGCCTTGAGGCCATTCCTACAACCACTAGGGGGCACTGGCTTCTCACTGGAGATCAGGAACTGTCAATCCATATTGAGATTTGATCACTGCTTACAGATTACAGTTTTTTAAAACTTTCTAACCCATTCCATATTTTGTATTGCTGTATATACACTACAGTTAGTTAGGTTTATTTATTTAACCTTGGTGTTCAGCTCAAGGAAAAAGACATCATTTAGTCAGTCCGTGTGTGTGTGTGTGTGTGTGTGTGTGTGTGTGTGCATGTACTTTCTGTGCGGCGAGGTGCAGAGCAGAGCGCTGGCTGTGGTCAGTCTTGTTGACTGAGGCTCCAGCTTTCAGCAGAGTCTCTGCGCAGTCCAGACGGTCTGCCAACACACAGTACATCAGGGGAGACCGTCCAAACTGGTCCTCACAGTCCCGCAGAGATGGCTCCGCTACACACACACGCACACACACACACACATGTTTAAAGATACAAATACAGAAAGACACACAGTGCTTCGGAATCAGTTATTTCCCTTCAAAGGGTTGTAACTACATGCTGTTTCATCTGAAATCATTTCAATTATAATTTTGATTTAACGAAGCGTTTAGCGTTACAGAAACCGCCCTTTGAGCCGCTTTGCTCATAAGTACCATCAAGAAGGTAAGGCCCTGATTCAAGACATTTTTAAACATCCTACATTCTGGCCTCTGACACAAAAATACAACAGAATGTAACACACTATCACACATTTAAATGAACTGAATCCAGGCCTGTGTTCAGCATCTCTGTGGTGTTTTGGGTGGAGGGTGTTCATAATATATTTACAGTGTTTGTGTGCTTCCTACCTGTGATGATCTTAAGCAGGGTGCTTCTGTCGCCGTTGACAGCGGCAGCGTGAACCTGGGAGCCCAGAGGGCTTGGGCGTGGACCGGGGGGCTCAGATGCCTGCCAAAACAGAGTAACATTTAAAACTAAGGATTTAGTAGCTTGGTTTGTCTAATTTCTGAAAATTGGCCAATATATAACATATCCCATAAAAATACAGTATATTGGCTTTTAACCCATATACCTGTAGATTTATTATTTTACATGAAAGACAAAACTAGATTAAAATATTCTCAAAGAAATCAAAGCTTCCTGGGTACCATGGTTACCTTACCCATGTAATTAACCCTTTTTTATTAATAGTAAACTATTAGTAACTATTTCATTCCACCGTATATTTACATATACTTTTCTTCAAAATACAAGTAAGCAAAAAACAAACAGAATTTTTTTATAATACTGATGAAAATAACAATAACAATACTAATAATACAAATAATACAAATATTAATATTAATAATAATAATACATATGTTTGTTTACATTTCCATCCCCCAATGTAAACAATCTACTGGGACTTTATAATTACTGTTTCTCCCAGATACCCCCAAGGCTCCCTCAGTCAAATATATTATGCTAACACAGATTCTTTCCAAAATGGGAATTAATGTATGCTGACATTAGTGGGGGAGTGTTTGTGTGTGTGTGTGTGTGTGTGTGTATCTGCCCCTGCTGAGAGGGTTAAATCTCTTCCTGGCCCCACTTAACCAGAGCCCAGTGAATGCTGGGTAATCTGCAGACAGGAAGCAGCTGGGGAGGGGAGACCCTGGTGGGGACTGTGTTAGTGTTTGAGAAGGGGGTCTCTCTTCATGTCTTATTCATGTCCCATTAATACTGCAGCAGGCTTGCCGTGTGGCCGCGTGTGTGTGTGTGTGTGTGTGTGTGTGTGTGTGTGTGTGTGTGTGTGTGCGCATGTTTGAGTGTTTAGAGATGTGCAACCAGCCCTGTGGGCCACAAAACAGAAATCAATTATTGCCCCTAAATACGTCAACAACAAGGGCCACATCATAATGAGGCACTTTTGGTTGTCCAAGAGATTTTTATTAGCAAGTCACAAAATAGACAAGAATGCTTAGGAAAGATAATCAGCGAAAAAAGAAAGAAAACAGAAAGTTTTACAAGGAGCAATGCCGCTGCCAGGCCCTGCACTGACCCCCGCTTTGAGAAAACACTATGCCTGCTCACTGTTGGTGGCGGTGACCGCCCTACGCGTCAGTATAGATTATTCCAGAACAACATGGCTCATTGGCTCCAGAACCTCCTCAGGAAAGAGAGTCTAGAACGAAGGGATGAGAGGGTTCCACGGTGTCCTCCGTCTATACACAACGCCTTATGCCTCTTTTTCCATCCCATCCCATGCCTTGTCCTCGTAAAAGCGGTACCCCTGTAGACGCTGCGTGCCACATGGCAATTACCCATCATGCTCGCTGCTTTCTCACGCTTTGACGAGTAGCCGCACACTGTCACAGACTGGTAATAGGGCTGAGGTACTACCTTCGCTTTAAAGTCTGTGGAGGAGGGCAGGAGGGAGAGATGGCAGACTGGTAGATAGATAGTTAAAAAGGTATGTGTGTGTGTGTGTGTGTGTGTGTGTGTGTGTGTGTGTGTGTGTGTGTGTGTGTGTGTGTGTGTGTGTGTGTGTATGTGGCACGTGTGCCAAGTCGTGGGAAGTGATTTTCCGTGAGAGAGAATTTTTACAGGGGCTTCACCAAAATCCACCACAAACTCTTCTAATTTAAAAAGATTAGTCACTCACTCACACGCACTCCCTCCCCCTCTCCCTCTCTCTCACTCTCCCTCTCTCTCTCTCTCTCACCCCCCCTGACCCCCATACACACACACACACAAACTAAGATGCTAACATCTAACATATGCTGAAAAAAAAGATATAGATGCCATATGGCCGCACCTTCAAAAACAACAGTGTGATTACAGTGTCTGGTGTTAACAACCCATTATACAGGGGACCAAATTAAGCAATCTGCCATCTACTGTTTGATGTAGCCTACTTCTGTTCAGTCATGACAAGAGCTCACTTCACACTGGCACCCCTTCTCCTCCCTTTGTCACAATTCATATCCTTCTAATTCTAACGGCTTTCGGAAGGACGTGAAAACCCCCGACCGGTGCGGCCAAAAACGATGAATTGATTTACAAACAATGTGAAATCTAAAAGACAAAATCTGCCTAAATGTTGATATGTGGGACATGCTCGCGAGGCGCCGCGTGCTCGGGAAGGCCCCACGGTGTGTCGGGATTTGGCAGAAAAGGCTTTTAGGATGCAGGGTCAAACAAAGGCGTGTGTAAAAACAACACTGGGTCCTGTTGAGAGCAGCGGAGTGGCTTCATTTAGCCATTCATGTGTGTTCCTCAGGGAGCACTCCACTTGCTAATATGAAGACAATACCTCCGCCTAAACTATTGATCACAGCTGAGGTCGGCACCAAGTGATTGTGCATCTGTATAAATATTGATCTGCCCTGATGCTGACATTATTTACTCTTTATTCATATCCAGCCTCACATAACCATAGCATGTTTAACAAAGACTATAGCGATTGCTACGACACCTTTCAGAGACCCGGCGGGAGTGTTTGACACATACAATATTGCCTCCTGTCTCTCTCTCTCTCTCTCTCACACACACACACACACACACACACAAACACACACACATGTAACCAAACACATGAATAGAGGCTATTGAGACAGACGGGTAACAGAAACACCAACCAGGAGCCCTAGTGTGGCTGTGTGCTAAAGTTTGTTGAGAAATCATACACGGGGACTGACAAACAGACTGTAATGGTGTTGGTGTAGGATCCAGAGGCAAGGAGGCTTAGAGACGGAGATGCAGGTAAGTAAGGCGTTTAGCAGACACTTTTATCCAAAGTGACTTACAATTACATGCTGCTATTACCATAGACTGTATAAATAAAGGCTATTACATGGAGCAGATAGGGGTTAGGCATCTTGCTCAAGGATGCTTACAGGTAGGCCAATTGTGACACACTGAGTGATAATATTAACCCCTGCATGGTCTTTCATGCACGTGGGTGTAACTATACTCACTTGTATGTGTGTGTCTGATAGGATATGGGCTGGAGGGATCTGTCTGTAGTTTTGAGTGGCAGGTAAAGAGGCGGGAGGGGGATAATATCAGCCCATAGGGACATTCAATCTGCAAGGTCTATTTCTGGGGGACTTCCTGCTTCCCCGAGGACCAATGAGCTTGTTCCCTCAGCTTGGGGCTGAGCCCTAGGGCACAGTGGGGCCAATCAGCAGGAGGGAAAGGCTGACTGACACGTACATCGTCTAATTTACATCATTACCACAATGCATTCTGACAAATGAGCCCCCGGGGCCTGCACCAATCACCTGGGAAAGTAATGCAATTAGGCGGGACCACGGTTGTCAATCTCATAGCTACGGGGGTCAGTTTCTAACGCCCGTGGCTAAAACACCACTGCTCACGGCACGTCTTTCTTAGTAGCAACTCCCCCCCCCACACACACACATATATATATATATATATATACTGTATATATATATGGGGGAAAAGAACAGATAACCATGGATGCAGATAGGCAGGAAATGTGTAATGCTGTATGTGTTTATGTATGTGCAGCACTCGCCCCCCCTGTGGGTGAGCAGGGGGGGATTCATGAGTCAGAGAGACGTGGCGTGCAACAGCTCCAGGGATGCGGAGATTGACTTGTGCTCTCTAAGGACTTATGAGCTGTGTGTGTGTGTGTGTGTGTGTGTGTGTGTGTGTGTGTGTGGAGGGGGGGCGTCCATTGGGGCCAGGTGTTGTTTGTGTTGGAGTATGAGGGCTGAGAAAGCACTACCACAACAAAGAGGAAGGCGGCGAAAACGGGGGCGGGGTCCCGGCTTTGACTGGCATCTAATCGAGTGCTTCTGCTAATGAGGCTTATCTTTGTCTCATTACAGCGTGATATCATACCAGAACATTCCACCCAGTCAATAGGGTGCTGCACCACATGCTAATGGGTGTGTGTATGTGTGTGTGTGTGTGTGGTGTGAGCTGGTCAATGCTGATGTCACTGATAGTGTCAGGCGGTCGTAAAGAATCATAAGCAGTGCCAGAGGAGACACGCCCAGGCCGCGTCTCAAATCGTGTCCTTCTTTGCTCCTTACGTTGCTCTCTCTCACCAGACCGGAGACATTTGCAAGGACTCCCCCCAGGGGGGTCCTGAGAAGGTATTAAATATTCCTAATTTATTATTAGTTCAAACAGAATGTGCAGAATATAAAGTTGTCTGATCCCCTGCAATGATCTTCTTAAACTATGAGACGCTTGTTTTTTCTTTTAGTTTGTTTTCTTTTTTGTG
>JAODLI010001045.1:0-11556 GCA_027575585.1 Percopsis omiscomaycus | reverse complement strand
CACCTTCGGTGCTTGACCCCTAATAATAAAACTAACAATAACAATAGGTGTCAGCACCTTCGGTGCTTGACCCCTAATAATGCTCCAATACCCCAAATTTTACTGTGGGTGAAAACTAGACGGAAGACAGAACACTGCAACTGGATTTTTCAAAGAAAATATTTCAAAGAAATAAAGGCTGATTAGTAAACTTAAAATGAGAGATTCTTGACCCACTGAGTGATTAAGGACCACTACAAATATACAGACTGTCTGGTCTAAATTGTAAACATTAGGATTCTAGGATGGTAGGACAATAGAGGCTTTTCATTCTGTCAACGTAATCCACCCATTTATAACCTACAATGAAGACACAGGATATAAAGTATGTGAGCTACACTTTCCACCATGACAAACCGTACATGCTCATATGGCACCATCAAGTGGTGGCAACCAAGTCCTGCAGCTCTGGCATTCCAAGGTGCGGTTATCAATTCATTTGTAGCCTTTATCTCCCCCACAAACATCCGGAAATAATCATCATGCTAGTTCAACTTTTGAAGGAGTGCATTTCCACTTCCCTCACATTGTGTTTTCTTGCCAACAGCAAATATGACAGAAAATTGTGAGGAAAAATGCATCGCATTTAGTGTGAATGGTTTTGGTGAGAAAAATCGATTCTTTTTTAATTTCTTTATTTTTAAAGATTCTCGTTTTAAATGGTGTGTGAAGTACAACTACTAGATGTCGCAGTATGGCTAGTTGCCTAGAATTGACGGCCCCCATTTCTGGTAGAGTGAAATTTGGATGCAACATGATATAAGCATTTTTAGTGAACTATGTAGAATATCACAATATATCGCAATATGTATTGTATCGCAATGTAATCGTATCGTGACCCTTGTATTGTGATATGTATAGTATTGTGAGGTCCTTGCCAATACTAGTGTTCAGTGTGCATTTAAATTTGGGAAGGAAAAATTAGGAAGGTATAATTGTATGGAAAGATTAATCTCCAAAACAGTCTAAACCAGTAGTTTTAAAAACCAGTAGTTTTAAAAATCATCTTACCAATATTTTAAAAATGTTTAAGAATCTAGTCAATTTTAAATATAATAATAGTGCAGATGGAAGGGGTTTAGGAGTCACTTGTTTTCAGAGGTTATGGGTCACAAAGTTTAAGAACCAAATAATCTCAATATACATGTATGCTTCCTTTTACGCACATAAAGTGGTTTCAATTTGTTTATCAGATTTTACACTTAAACCTTGAAACAACATCAGTGTGTGTGAATTCAAGCTACCGTTTTAGCAATGTTCTGAGCAGCCCGGATCTTCCTGAGTTTCAGGTAGCCTGGGTTCTTTGTGACTGCCTCGCCCAACTGTTAAACACACAAATAATACAAGAAAGACAGTTGACGTGGTCTCAAGAATATACTGTGACAGAGAAAATAGTTAAGAGTGACATTTGGGAGCTGTCAAGAGATGCCCAAGGGCATGACTCAACAGGTTTAACCAGTGATATTAATCCAGCAAAACCTCCCTTCATTACACTGTAGGCGCGACACTGGTTATAGGATTTATCAAAACATTTTCCTAACAAACCTAATTAACCCACGCATTTCGACATCATGGGGGGAAAGTAGTTTGTGTGTATGTATACAGCACCGTTCAAAGGTTTGGCATCACTGAGAAATGTCCTCGTTTTGGAAAGAAAAGCAAATCTTTTGTCCATTTGTAGTGCCAGCAGCTTTACTGACCACCAAGTGAAAATATCCAAAGCAGAAAAACAACTGCACAAACGCTCTGCCTTGTAGTGTGCAACAGGCTTATAGCATACGTCTCTCTCCGTTTGTCGATTGTCAGTAGGCCCTTCTCCCAAGTAAGGTCTATGTGTGGGAAACACTAATGCTAACAGAATTGCAAAAGGGTTTTCTAATGATCAATTTGCCTTTTTAAAATGGTTAACTTGGATTAGTTAACTCAACGTGCTGTTGGAACACAGGAGTGATGGTTGCTGGAAATGGACCTCTGTACGCCTATAGATATTCCATTAAAAATCAGCTGTTTCCAGCTACAACAGTCATTTACAACATTAACATTGTCTATACTGTATTTCTGATCAATTTGATGTCATTTTAATGGACACATTTGCTTTTCTTTCAAAAACCAAGTACAGTTCTAAGTGACCCCAAACTTTTGAACGGTAGTGTAAATACAATTTAAATAAATGCTTACAGATTAAGGCGTATTGTAATCAGGTCAGTCAGCAGAGCCAATCAGAAATAGCTACTGTTCAGGTGGAATCGAGACCAATGTCTGCTCACCATTTTGGCAGCCTCCGCTTCTCCTTCAGCTTGGATGATTTTATGCCTCTGGTCCTGTTTGGCCTTCTCCACGTAGAACTGGGCTCGCTGCGCCTCCTGCTGGGCTGAGGGGGACAGTAAACATACAAAAGTTAGAAACAACTGGAGAACGGAAAATACTGCCGATCATAGAAAATTACTCCGAACAAAACAAATCTACCTACGGGTACAAATAAAGTAACCTAACACGGAGATCTCGTGTTTAGTGTTAGACCAACACTGGGTTGGTCTAACACTATACAGGAGATCTCCATGTGAGCATAATAGTTAAAGCCATAATATTGAACCGTTTTCATATAAATAAAGCTTTCACTGAAGAATAATTACATATTTCTTTAATGGGTCTTAAAAACTTAAAGATTTTAGTCCTGAATATAACCTTGTTTATTTCAGCAAATACAATGCTTTGATTTGACAAGATATCCCTAAAAGAATAAATACAAATTCTGTGAGCCATTGGCGTGGTCCCAACCCACACTTTTAAAACCACTGTATGTCAATATGTACTGTGGGCCTATATCAGTGCTGTGCGAGTACTGTGGGCCTATATTAATACGGTGGGCCTATATCAGTACTGTGTGAGTACTGTAGTGTCACTATGTACTGAGGTACTACATTAGTATTGTGTGTTCATTCTTACCGACTTGCTTTGCCTCTACAGCGGCTGTATATTCGCGGCTAAAGCTCAGTTCTGTGATGGCCACATCATCCAGGATGATGTTGAAGTCTTTCGCCCGCTCAAACAGCTCCCGTCGGATCAGCAGAGACACCTAAGAGACAGGCCAATAGGGGGTTTAACTTCCGCTGGTTCCTTCCGTTTTGTCACGCTCACTGTCCATCTCTTTCTATTCTATAAAACTCACCAGAGTGTAGCCATATTTACTAAATACATGTTGACTATATTTTGATATAGCCTTAGTATTCACTGCAAAATAGGAAAATCGGGTAATTGACTGAGTAATATAAATTTGATGTTCAAATAGCAGCATTTCTTTATTTTATTGAGCTACAACAGACTAACCTGATCCCTTCACTGTATTGATGTCTTTATAACCAGGTATATAAAGATAAAAAAATAAGTCTTGGGTAGCAGCTCTGAACCATGCAAACGCTATACTTGTTGGGTTATTAAAATGTTAGTTAGTCCTGGTACTGTGTGGCACAGTACCAGATGTGTACCTGTGCCCTCTGTGTGATGAGCTGTGAGGCGTTGAACTTGGCGACGACACTCTTCAGCACCTCGTTGACAATGGAGGGCAGGACTCTCTCGTCGTAGTCTGTGCCCAGCTGCTGGTACATGGCAGGCAGGTTGGATGCTAGCGGCCGTGATAGTACACGCAGTGCGATGTTGACCATCTGAAGGTCTACAGTAGAAAATATATAAACAACCATAAAGTTATGGATATGTTATTATCTACACTTGAAATATTTAAAGAAAGAAAAAAAATTAAGTATCAACTTGCAACCTGCCCAAACCATCCATTGGTGGTTAATGGAATTAGCCAGTAGCCTGTTCTCACCTTTGCTTCCTGTGAGGGAGGAAATCTTCCTGGGTCTGGCTCTGATGTCGTAGATAATTGGGTACTGGATCCATGGAATCCTTTTAACCACAGACGGACAGCTCAGTGAGCAGATAACTGCACCTCCCAGTTGGGATTTATCATTTGTTATGTGATGTTCTATAGTTTCTAAAGTAATACAGTATTAATAAAAGTTCATAAAAGGCGTTATAAGAGGTATTATTTAAATGTCAAATACACAGACTGGTCATTATTGCTTTGTTCTCTGAACGCAGCTTTTGAGAAAGATTGATAACTATTGAAAACAAAGGCTAACCTGGGATGGGAGTTCAGTCTCCCATTAGCTAATAATTACCAGTGTGTTTTCTCCTTTATTTTGTATTGATCACCTAGTGATACACCTTGATGTGTAGCTACTCTTAAAATAACTTCCAGATCCCAGATTACCAGGCATGTACCGTACCTGAAATGGAGTCCTTCAGACAGTACTGTGTCTTTCTGCATGCCCCCGATTCTGTTGAAAATTATAGCTCTTTGTCCACCTTCAACTGAAAGACAAGATATGAGCAGGTTCCGGAGTTAGGTAAACTTGGAGTCAGTCAATTAGCCTGTAGGTGTTAAAAAGGTTGTACTGGGATTAGTTAGTGACTGTTATTGTGCAGTGTACTGTATATACTCCATGTAATAGCACCATGTAAGTCGCTATGGATAAAAGCGTCTGCTAAATGACCTAATTGTAAATTAGGCAGTAAGTGAACAGTCTTGTATTCTCGTATTCAACGTGTTAGATGGGGGAGAAATTATGAGTCGGAGCATTTCCACCCAGGTGGTCATAATGTTTTGGCTCATCGGTGTACATTAAAAGGGTAGTGCGTATTTATTTGTCAGCAAAGGCAGAGCAGAGAAAAGGTCCCCGTACCACATAAGCTATGTCTACACCCAACTATTGCTGTCCAAACATAAGTATTGCACTTAAATTAAATTACATCATTTAGCGGACGCTTTGATCTAATGCAACTTAGAATGTAGTGAAATTACAAGTATTACAAGGAGCAGATAGGGGTTAGGCATTTTGCTCAAGGATGCTTAGAGGTAGGCCAATTCCGGGGCTCAAAGTCATGAGCTACCAGCTGGGAGTTGAACACCCAGGACACTTGCCCCCAATCCTGCCCCCAGTTAGTTTAGTTGGCCAGTTTTTACCAGTATACACACACAGTTCTTTCTTTCTGCGTGTGTGTTTGTGTGTCTGTCTGTGTGTTTATCTACATGCATAAAAAATTAAGGAACACTGAAATCACACATGAATCATTAAGCTTCTGGACTGTCTGTGGTGCTACTTGGCAGCGCCAGATGCACAGATACATAAAGTCCAAGAGGTTCTCAATTGGATTCAGGTCTGGGGAATGTGAGGGCCAGTCAATGGCATCAATGCCTTCAACATCCAGGAACTGCCTACACACTCTGGCCATATGAGGCCGGGCATTGTCCTGCACCAGGAGGAACCCAGGGCCCACGGCACCAGCATAAGGTCTGATGATGGGTCTGAGGATTTCATCCCATTACCCAACATCTGTCAGGGTACCATTGGCTAGCACGTGGAGGTCTGTGCGACCCTCCAAGAATATCCCTCCCCAGACTATCACTGACCCACCGCCAAACCGGTCATGCTGGATGATGTTGCAGGCAGCATAACGTTCACCACGGCGTCTCCAGACTCTTTCACGTTTGTCACATGTGCTCAGTGTGAACCTGCTCTCATCTGTGAAAAGAATGGGGCGCCAATGGCAGACCTGCCAAATCTGGTGTTCTCTGATGAATGAATCTGCACGGGCTGTAAGCACAGGTCCCACTAGAGGACGTTGGGCCCTCATGGAGTCTGTTTCTGACAGTTTGGTCAGAAACATGCACACCAGTAGCCCACTGGAGGTCATTTTGTAGGGCTCTGGCAGTGCTCCTGTTCCTCCTCGCACAAAGGAGCAGATACAGGTCCTGCTGCTGGGTTGATGCCCTTTTACGGCCCTGACCAGGTCTTCTCGTGTAAACGGCCCGTCTATTGGTATCTCCTCCATGCTCGAGACTGTACTGGGAGCCAAAGCAAACCTTCTTGCGACGGCACGTATGGATGTGTCATCCTGGAGGAGCTGGACTGCCTGTGCAACTTGAATGGGCTACAGGTACCACCTCATGCTATCAGCAGTGACAAAGACTAAAGAACTAGAGAAGAATCAGTCAGGAAAGATAAGGAGAGAGCAATTGTCTGTGGCCACCACCTATAAAACCACTCCCTTTTTGGGGGTTGTCTTGCTGTTGCCTCTCCAGTGCCCCTGTTGTCACTTTCATTTGCACCAAAACAGGTGACATTAATTTACAATCGCTTATGTTTCCTAACAGGACAGATTGATGTCGCTGAAGTTTAATGGACTTGGTGTTATGCTGTGATGATTATGTGTTCCCTTAATTATTTTGAGCAGTGTGTGTACGTAACATACACACTTAATATATTTATTAGGGGTGAACCCGATTCGGTGACTATACGATCCATTCGCTCCAGCAGTCGACTCGACGAATTTTTTAAAATTAATTAGTGTGCATGAATAAATCACCATGGCAGACATAAAATGGGTTGAACCAATCATAACAAACCATTGATGTCACATGACAATAACAGAACAATTCATTGTGCAGGAGCTAATAAAAGTTTGTATAAAAGCCCACAAAGTCTGCAGTATTTGGAAAACATATGGGAAGTTATCGCTGCAAACCTCGGATATGAATATATTAAGTTAACATTTAACCGTTTCATTTTACGAGATTGCGTTAGCATGCTACTAGTTGACATTGCGATCTCCCGCTCAGCCCACTCCCTAACTAGATGGTGGCACTTTTAAGATTAGAGATTATTATTGCTAGATTATTACTTATTTAGTCAGTCAGTCTGTCCACCCATTCCTGAAGAATTGCGTTTTAATATTCGAAATGTCATGTCATGACAAGCTTTGTGTGACCATAGCGAGCGTTTTTTTATTCTGGAATGTTATGATTGTGGTTTCTGTGAGGAAGTTCTGAAGTGTAACATATGTTGTTTAATTTGTGTTTGTAGCTACTATCGTAATGAGGATTATGCAGTGCTGGATTTGTTATTATCAAGTTATTTCCTCTTTTATGTCTCTTTTCAAAAAAACTCTACCTTTCTAAAAAGGTAGTCCTTCATTATTTCATCCACTTTGTGCAATGCACCAGTTCCACTGGCAGCAAAACAGCCCCAGATCATGATGCTACCTAGGGATGGGGATCATAAATTTTTATTGATACCATTTGAGACTGCTTAACGAGTCTTTATCGATACCACTATCGATACTTTTCACTCTTAAGGGTTGGTCAAAGTCTTGTAATTCTTTACATGAAAAATGCCACACGAAAATGTGGGTTGGCTAGGCAAGCTACAAGGCTCACATTTGTCAAAGAATACGTCCAACATGGCAAACTCAAAATCTGATTGGTTAAATAATATTACAATCAACAACGTCGACCTCATTTGCTTCAACAGCAGAGGGGATTCACTCAAAATTCTGAAGGCCCCGCCCCGGGTTTTGAGAAATTTGGAACAGGGTTCTTATAGAACCGGGTCTCGAACCCCATCCATAATGCTACCACCACCATGCTTAACAGTTGGTAGTGTGTTCTTTGCCTCACCTTTAATTCTTCAAACAGTGTTCTTTGCCTTTACTTCTCCAAACACAACTCTGGTCATTGTGGCCAAACAACTCAATCTTTGTCTCATCTGACCATAAAGCTTTCCCCCAGAACGCTTTTTCTTTGTCCATGTGGTCAGCTGCAAACTTTAGACAGGCTTGAAGGTGTCAATTTTGGAGCAGGGGCTTCTATTTTGGACGGCAGGGGATGTACAATTGTTTGAACCGATAATCTTCTTTCTTGAGATGGCAGGGGATGTACAATTGTTTGAACCGATAATCTTGGAATATGAAGTTGTTTAGAAATGGCTCCAAGAGAAATTCCTGATTTATGTAAAGCTATCTTTTTCAGATCTGCACTAAGCTCCTTGGACTTTCCCATTGTACTGTGTGTTAGTCAATCCAATGAGTGGCGACAAGAAAACCCCTTTTTTGTTGGCACAGAGAAGCTACCAGCTGTAGTCAATCATGATCACTAACAGGAAGTTAAGAGGCCTTGGGCTTAGAAAATGAAAGGAAATTTTGGAGCTTTCAGCACCACTGAATTAATAATCTAAAATGTATGTATAATTTTGCCCCTGTGTCGATTACAGAAAACCCCCAATTAATTAAAACTTGTGCACCAAATTCTTGTTTAAAAAAAATAAATATATATATAAAAAAAATTAAATCGCCAAAATACGCAACTGTACATACACAAACATACACACTATAGATAAACTATATACATATATAGGTTGTTATAATGTATAATTGTTGTTATAGTTTTCAAGGTACAGTACAGTATATGCTGCATGCAGTATCTAAAAGATTCTAAACACTATTGATCTGTCGAGTTCATGTATGCCACCTGATGAATGAGTCAAGAATTGTAGTGAACGGGCAATAAATTAAAGGGGATATATATATTATGCTCATTTTCACTGTTCATAACTATATCTTTGGGGTCTACTAGAATAGATTTTCACCCTCTCTCTGAATTGCTCTGTTTGAGCACCTGTGTCTTTAAGCCCCCCACTCCTTTTGAGACCAGGTCAGGTCACCCACTGTTCTGATTGGTCAAACACGAGCGGCACATAACGGCGAGGCAGAATAAAGACGCAATGATCCTATAATGATGAATGTGAAACACTTTTTCCACTAGAACAACATGCTAAACCAGCCATTTTTTATTTTTACTCTCACGTTCTTATATACATTAAACTAACAAACTATTAAACAAAGTGGTAAAGGTATAGTGTGGTTCTGTGTGCACCCGACAACAGAGCAGTGCTACAAATTCTCGATTGCCCCGCATCAGTAAATGACCATGTTGATGTTTTTTCACAGACCTCACGGCACGCCTCTGCTATCAATAGACATTTTATAGCCTTCCGTCATATCACTCATGTCTACCTGTGTAAGTAGATTCTTTCACTCCATACGCCAGAGCACCTGCACCAATGAGAAGTTTGACCCCCACACCTGCTCCCCGCGGACCAGAGGACATCCTGCCCGCTATCTGCCTGAGTTGCTGCAGGAAACCCTGTAACACACACAAAGTCATGCTTTCTGAACAATGTTATGAACACTGTCGTTTGAGGGCAGGGGTTATGACCATAAATAGTGAAGACTCTTAAACCACTGTTCTATATCATGAGTAGTTGGCTACATTTACATTTAAGCATCTAGCAGACGCTTTTATCCAAAGCGACTTAGTAGCCTAAATTACTTCACCTATGAATTTGCACAACATTACTGGAAAGTGTATCATTCATGGTTATTAAATAAATAAATAAAACACAAAGCACAGTTGACATTCAAAGACCAATTTTAGATAGCAACCCCAGTTTACACTAAGGAGACAGGGTGTTGGGTGAGTTAGGTATCTCATGAGTTTAAGGTAATATTAAGACTTTTTATAGCAGGACCAAGATCTAGCCAGAATATATTTTAATAATTTTAGGATCTTAACGCCCCTGGAAGAAGGGAGACATATCCAATACATTTAGCCTAAATGGCGACCCGCCGTGTCACAGTAATGATCTGTATTATTATTATTATAATTATTATTGTTATGTAATGATAACTGAACGTAACCCTAGCTAACACTAGCATGCTAGCTGTATATGGTGATCTCTCACGTGTGCCCATAAACATATTACAATCTGCCACGTGCATAGAGAATAACAGTTAAATATTTCAAAAAGAACATGTAATGAATGTAACAATGTCCATTTTGAATTATTGAAGTGAACAAATACTTACACCGGGTTCTTTATTTGCCATGTTTGTCTTCTGTTCTGTGCAAAACGCAACTTCACGAAGAGACAAGATCCAAGGTCATGTGTGCTTACGCACGTCCGGTGCTTACGGATCCTGGGAAATGAAGTGTTGTGCAGTGCTTTCTAGAGTCAAGTCAGAGTGTCTACCACCAAATAAATTTGACCTCAAGAGGGAGCAGAACATCAACTCCCTCACAAATTATGATGATTGGAGGAGGCATTTCATAATGAATATTTTCCACAGAATCATTAGTGTTAAAGTGGTCGGAAGTAATGTTTTGTTTATTGTTTTGACGTAGTAGCATTCAGTGCAACAAAAAAAAAACGCTCATGAGATTGATGTTCCTGTCTGTATTACTGAGATGGCAATGGTCAGGCCTGTTGTTCTCCTGTAAAGAAAGAATTAGATTAATATTGTGCTCATTAAGTGTACACAACTGACCAACTTGTTTGGTCATTAAGTGTCATTATCTATATTGATTTGCGTTGTGTTCAGTAGGTCTGCAACTGGAGATGAGGTGATATTTAACTGGTCACTTGTCATGTCCACAGGGTGACAGTGCAGCTCCTTGGGTCTGGACTGATAAGATCAAAACGTTTTTGCCAGTATTTAAAAAATATACATAAATAAATATAACATATTTTGATAGGTAAAAAAACATAAATTTTGGACTGTTTTTGGACACGTAGAGTTATTTTTGGACTAAGGAACTACTTCCTTGGTTTTAACATCAGCCTCAGAAGCAAGATATTTGGACACCCTCCATTAAGGTTAATTTTTTTCATTTCCCCTTTCATGTGCGATGAGGAGCTTACAGGTACAATCCTCAGTTGTGCCCACAGTACTTACACTTTATGTAATGAAAAACAAAAAGTGCCCTATGATGATTAGGAGTGTCACTCAGCACTCACAAGGAGGAGGGGCATGTACTTCACCATTTTGTAACTGATTTAAACCACAAGAAATCGTGTCTAACCAGGATTTTAAGAAATGCAAACGTTTTGTTGCCATGAGCGAATGAGCCAATAAAAAGACTTGAATCACAGTGATACACCCAGGAGCATTATAGGCCTCGGGCAAGATCTATATCCACATTCCATACCTTTCAATTGGAGGACACCACCATAGAGCTACATTTACATAAAATATGTCATGGTTTTAACATTAGAAAAATGTACAATCTTTCAGGTAATGGAACCTTTTTTGTGTTTGGAGTCTAATCAGAAATATTAGTAGTGACTTTTAATTTCCAATTATTTAAATTTTCATTTGTTGTAATGCACGGCGCGGATGGAGTGCAGACGCAGGGGCAGAAGAACGGAGACGCTGACACCAGATAGACCATGAAACGCTGAACGCGTAGTAATTTTAATTAACACAACAGTATAGTGAGTGTTATGATCCTAGGACTGTGGTCTTCGCATACAGACGTAGCAACAGATGAGACTAGTGAAAGTTTAAATACAGTGTACCAGATAGTAATTCCGGCTGGTTGGTGTAAGCATGTGCTAGGATTAGCTCATGAACACCCGTGGTCTGGCATCACAAAAACATATGATCGTGTCCTTAACCATTTCTTCTGGCCTGGAATGAAAGCTGAGGTAACACAGTACTGTAACACATGCAGTACATGTCAAATGGTAGGAAAACCCAATCTGGTTGTGCATCCAGCCCCACTGCGACCAATTCCTGCAGTTGGTGAGCCATTTGAACATGTTCTTGTGGACTGTGTGG
>JAODLI010001044.1:0-11557 GCA_027575585.1 Percopsis omiscomaycus | reverse complement strand
TCTCTCTCTCTCTCACTCACTCACTCACTCACTCACTCACTCACTCACTCACTCACTCATTCACTCACACCCACACACACACACACACACACACACAGAACTGATAAATGTATTATTTTATCTCTTCTGTCAGAACATCAGTGGAACTGTTCACATGGAAGTGGCTCGATTTAAAGCCGGACTCCAATATTCACAGGGCAGCCAGGTAAAACTGTCTCTCTCAGGTGGCAGTCAGCATCTTTTACTCACTGCTTGTTTAATATTTCACACTTCTCCGTCTTGCACTGCATCGAACGGGGTCTCAAGTTCTTAACAATGCTACTTTGTGAACCTAGGAGTACCTTAAGTTGTGTTTTATCCAGAGCGAAGACTCCGACTGCTCCACCCTCACGCCCTCCAGTGGGTGCAATTCTTCTCTTGCCCAGCAGAGGGAGACAGACAGCATGGCTGGGAGTTACGGCAAGTGGCAATTCATTTTTCTGGAGTTAGTTTTACCAGCGGACAACGAATGTGTGTATTATTCCATCTGTACTGATGTAGTCCTGATGTTCAACAGTGTTTTTAATAGGTTATGTAAAATCTTCCCCACAGTATTTGAGGAGGACCATGACATCCGATGGGTGGCGCTAAAAAAGGTGAGCCACAAAATTGTTGTGGGTTCAATCCCCAACAAGCATCTTTGAGCAAGATGCCTAACCCCTATCTGCTTAATACTTGTAATTGTACTAACTGTAAGTCGCTTTGGATAAAAGCGGCTGCTAAATTACCTAATTGTAGTTAATTGTAAAGTATTGTACTATTGCTTTAATATATTATTTGTTATGGTATATGGTATTTTTTCCTCTCAATGCTTTTCTCAAGTTTCACATTCTTACAGCAGCTATAATGTCTTGTTTTTTTTACATTTCTTTTTTTTTATCTTGGGAGTTTCTCCTCAGCGGATTCAAGTTCAAAGTTGAGGTACAATATGTTAAGGGGGGAACAAACTAGGACACAACTCAAAGTAAAGTAACTATCAAAGCAGGATAGATAGGGTGGTTTACTCCCACCCAGAAGGTCGTAGGTTCAATCCCCAACATGTCCAGTGTGTAAGCATCCTGCTCCTTATTCTTCTAACTGCACTCATTGTAAGTCTCTTTGTCTGCTAAAAGACCTAATTGTAATAAAGACACAGGAAGTAGGTATTAATTATGATATACCATATTGCTTTTTTTAATACGATTGTCATTGTAATGGGTTCCATCAGAAGTAAATACGTAAGGCCTCCATGATCAGTGGTAGCTCGAGGGAGCCCAGTGTTGTAAATGGGTGGTGTTCTCAGCAGGGTGCGAGCAGCTCCCTGGGCATCACGATGGCAGGCGGAGTGGGCAGCCCGCATGGCGACGTACCACTCTTTATCGCTTCCATGGATACCAACGGACCAGCCGCCAAGTCACACCAACTACAGGTGGGACGAAGGCTGTGTGCGTGTGAGTGTGTGCGTACGTGTGTGTGCGAGTGCGTGTGTGTGGTTTGTATGCTGTGGCATGCAATAAGCACACACACACACACACACACGAAGGGTTCCCGCTGGCGGACCCGTTGATGGTCACACTCAATATGAACGGACGCAGTGCCTGTCCCTGGCGGTCTGCTCTCGCACTCCTCTGATTCTGGGGGAAACATGGGGATCAGGAGACAGCCCACACCTGTTTCCACACCCTAGTCCCGCGCACCACACCTCCCGACACTCCCTCCCGCACCGATAGCGCTACACGTGTGTGCATGTGCATTCATAGCAATCAAAACAAAGAACACGGAAAATGTGGAAAAAGGAGTGAAGAGCGAAGCGATAAAGAAGAAATAAGCGACTGAAAGACTACAAGAACAGTGTGTGTGTGTGTGTGTGTGTGTGGCTAGGCGGGAGACAGGATCCTCAGCATCAACGACGTGCCCACTGAGGGGATGACCCACGCCCAGGCGGGAGCCCTGCTGAAGAACGCCACAGGGCCCATCACGCTGGAGGTAACCGCTCCCATGGAAACCCTGCCTGAGACAGCAGCGTATACAAGATCCCTGCTGGGCCCGCTGGGGGCGGCAGGCGGCACACAATGGCGTCCACGTCGGCCCCGTGTGGTCTGTAACACTTTAGGAACGGGGTCTAGAACTGTCAGGGTTATCTGAAAGGTTATGTGTAATGTATGTGTATTTACAAACAAGAAGGATGGTTAAAGGTATTGTCAGGGTTTGTATTATCTGACCCAGGCGCCGAAACAGGCAGGCAGGAGTGATGCTCAAGGTGTTTTAATAATAAAATAAGCAGGAAAAACAAAACCAGGGTACAAGGAATAACTACAAAATTACAAAACAAAGAAGCTATCTAATAAGGTGCTCCCAGTCCTCGAAACGCAGAGAGATCCCCCTTAGAAACATAGACGTTGATGCTAGACGATTGACGTTTGACGAACCAGCACAGAGATGGGAGAACACAGACTAAATACACTGGGGATGATTATTATTATTATAAACATGGAATAGACACTGTGGAAGACAAGAGACAAGACAAAAAACAGGGAACAGGTGGGGTCGTGACAGGTATACAAAGCAACTAAGTAAGACTACTCATTAATTCCATCAAGGTCTCGTGGTCTGACACTAGAAACAGGGCACCCAACAGAGGGCACAATAACCAAGTAAATGGGAAGTGAATTAGATAGTTATTCGATTGCACTGTAGCGCCCGCAAGGTTAGGGAGGTCAGCTCCCACCTGAAAGTTCCTGGGTTCGATCCCCAATAAGCTCGATATACCTGTAAGCATCCCTGAGAAAGATGCCTAACCCCTACCTGCTTCTTAATACTTGTAACTGTACTCACTGTACTGTAAGTCGCTTTGGATAACAGCATCGGCTAAATGACCTAACTGTAGGGTTAATTGTAATTGTAAGAATTGCCCCAGCTTGTGTGGAAACCCAACTGTGTGTAACCTCATCTTTGTGTGAATGCTGTCCCTTTAACTCTATACTTACCCTATACACTATATTTACACTTTGAGGCTCAACTAAAGGCCACAGAAGAAAGTCCTACTCAGTATAGCATAGGCTAGCCTATTGACGTGATGCTGGTTCGTAAGCCTCAATAGAAAGTGCGCGTGTCATGCATTTGTTATACCCTGACATTTCATAGAAGACAATGACACGCAGATTTTGGGGAAGGAATCACTTTTCTTGTCAGAACGGTGATTTTGGTTCTCAATTATGTGCCATCAAAGCCCCCCCCCCGAGAGAGTTTGGAGCAGCATTTGATGGCAGTCAATCACCACGCTGTCTGATTACATTGATTAGGTACGCCATATCTCTCTGGCAGCTAATCAGTGAAATCAGCTGGCGCGGTAATTGATTGGAATGATCGAATGATTCCCTTCAGGCCTCGACGACACGTGGTGTACAACCAGTGGAATAATACGTGACGTTGGCACACCTGTGGCATCTCATTTCCCACCGTAGGTCATCATGAAACAGTGTATGAGATCTGGCTTATATTGGAGATGTGGCTTCATTATATTACAGAAAGTGTGCGTGTGTTTGTGCGTCTATACAATGTCATTCAGGGTCATTCAGACCTCTGTGAGGGGTCTGTAGATCGCAGGCATGCCCAAGAGAAGAGCTAAGCAGCTAGGGATATATTGTTCTGTTTCAGCAGTCATAGGCAGCCTGGCGGTGAGGAGAAGCCTCTGTTCCTTATCCTTAAGTGTTCCAGAACATTCGTAAATCTCGGAATATTTTGAATTCCTATGAAATGAATGCGATTGGTGAATTCAAATAAGGCATGTAAAGTGTGTGTGTGTGTAGGTAACAGCGGGTCACGGGGAGTGTGGTCTCAGCGACGTTCCCACCCCGTCCTCCGGCATCCCGAGCAGCCTGCCCTCCTTCCACAACAACCTCTGGTAGGTTCTCCGCCACTCGCTCACTTTACACTGCACTCTGGTGTCCTGCTTCTATTCACTCTTGCTTCAAGTGGAAATGGAAGCATTCAGGTCGCCTCACAATACTCTTCCCATGAGCTTGTCCTCTCAGCGGGCCTTTTGTTGGCCTATTGGTTTTATCACTGTAAACGCGTGCATAAGCCTTGGTCTCGCGGGCCCAGACTCATTATATTCTTGTTTAAGACGTCTGGGGACATCCATGAGAGAATTTGGCCTCAATGTGGGTGGAGCTGTAAACAGAGTTTGAAAGTTATATATGTTTGTGACATTTGCGGAGAATAATGTCACGTTTCAGAAGAAACTTAAACAGGACTGAACCCAGAAACACGATTCAGAGACAGGAGAGACTTAAAAGGCAAGTTTGGTTAACAGAAGTAGTCAGGCAGGCAGGGTCATAATACCAGGTAAGCAGTCCAAGAACAGGCAAACAAATCCAAATCCGTTAGGCAGAGTACAAATCCGGGAAACGGGCAAAAAAAAAGGTCTAGACACGGTCCGGATAATCAAACTAAGTTATTGGTGCGCTGGAGTGCTAGGCTTGAGACTCAAGACAATCTGGCAAAGAGCTTGTGCAAGAGGCCGGTACAAATGCCCAGACTGACGAGGATGATGAGCTGCAGGTGAGTAACTAGGCGGGGACAACCAGGTGAAGGGAATGAGGTGAGATCAAGCAGGAGGGGAAAACTGGAATTTGAAATGACAGGAGAGTTAGTTAACTAGAACAAAATAACATGGCCCTCTGAAATAATGTTTACGCGCTGGAGAGATTCATGACAAATATATTACATTTTGAAGCTACTAAACAAGGAGAATGTATTTACGTTATTATTACCTCATAAATCAATAGCACATGCATGTGATTGCTAGTTTCGTGTTAATAGTGTATGGAAGTTGACCGCCAGGACGGGTTATATCAGGAAAGGCAGCAAAACCAACCCACCAACAAGTCTGGTCACGTAGTGCTGTGTACGGTAGTCATGCCTGGCCCCACCAGACTACATAACACCTACACTCAAACATACATCGCTTCATATCCCCCCCAGTGCTCGCGCGTACAAGACGGTATCTCTGGAGAGAGGCGTCTCTGGCCTTGGCTTCAGCATCGTAGGAGGGTTTGGCAGCCCTCACGGCGACCTGCCTATCTACATAAAAGCTGTTTTCAACAAGGTGAGCAGAAGCTTTTGATGAACACCAAATGCAGTTGAAAAACGACACCGCGATCCTCACTGTCTCTAAAAAAGTCTTCCCGTGGGCCTGGGCGTGGTTCACAGGGCGCGGCCGTAGAGGACGGCAGGCTGAAGCAGGGGGACCAGATCATAGCCGTGAACGGCCACTGTCTGGAGGGGGTGACTCATGCCGAGGCAGTAGACGTCCTCAAGAAGACCAAGGGAACCGTGGTCCTCACCGTTCTCTCCTAGGAGATGCCCCTCGCGGCCCCCGCTGATGATGTCACATCGGCAATGCAGATTGGAATTACATTGACCGTGTAGTCTTTAGTACGCGCTACATATACTGTCTGCATACTACCATACATACCATTAGGTATTAATACTATGTAGATGGCAGAAGCATACTACTGTCACTTTCCCACAGAAGTGTGTGTTTGTAGCCCCCGAAAGAAGAAGCTTTCTTCTCGTCCCTGAAGACGACGACAAAAGATTTATTAGCAAAAAATATATTATCAAATATATTAAATATATATGTAATATATATTTGCTGCTGCTTTATTCTTTGCTGCTGCGTAAAGTAGTGTGGGGCTTTTTTGGTCTTGTAGAATGCATTGTAGGAATCCTTTAAAAAAAAAATTGTATCCTTAAAAATCTAGTATGCATACTATTAGTACGAAGAATTAGGACATGGCCCATAGACTAACATAGCGGCATTTTGTTCTTGCTATAGCAGTACAAGGGTAGTGTTTGATGCGTAAGGCAATACATCTCACACACTGTTGGAGTGAAGATACATGTAGAACTATAGTTGTTTAGATCTAACGCTTTATTTCTAGAGCTAGGGACGCATATTGAGTACATAAACATAGTATTCCAAAATACTGTGCATTTTCACCGTTATTACGTGTTATTCAGACCAAGCTATTTATGGTCCGAACCAAATGATGAATATCACTGCAAAGATGAATAAACGTGAATTAGGACATTGATAATATCCCCACGTAATCAAACACTACACAGGCCACAAAGCAGATTCTCAGCAGGATAAGATGTTTAGTAGCCTGCCCCATTTTATGTTATCGATATCATATTTGTGTCAGCAAGTATCATATTCATGTTACTCATAAGAACAAATAGACGATCAATCTTGGCCAATGTAAACAAAATGAAAAGTACCACATGGTACCATAAACCTTGAAAAGACTGAGCACATGAAGCTGTGAAATGTCTGTCTCTGAGCTATCTGTTCAGTTAACTAACACACTTGTAATACCCCAAAAAAGTGTGGCAAATAAATGCCAAGTGATTCTGCCAATATTTTTTATGGCATTCATGTTTTTGGATATTTACATAGAAAATAGTTTTACTGTGAATTCCAGTTTCCAAAGCTTTATAATTCATTAAACTTCCTAGATTCTGTATACTATTGGACGTATTATGTGACATGTTCTTTTTTATGTGTTCTTCATGCATTTGCAAGAGAACACAGACAACTGAAGTTTAATGCTGCTGCTGCTAATAGCAGTTATTTTAATAATCTCTTGTATTTGATTTGTATCTGATTTGTATCTGATTTGTTTATTCTTTAATATATTTAGATGGTTGGATTAAACGGTATGGATGTTCAATGTTAAGATATTTAGAAATTTCATCTAAAATTTTTTGTTATATATATATATACTTTTATTTATCATATTTCTTGGGTTATTCTGAATACTCAGTTTATCTCAGTAGTGCTGAGACATACTTGCTCTGTGTGTGTATGTGTTTGTGTTTCACTGTAACATTTGTCTGCGTTACATTGTGGGTACGTATGTCATTTTATTAAACATCAATTTGCTAGATGCTTGTATCCAGACCATCATTTGTTTTAATGTTCACTGATGTTAAAGGGCCTGTCTACCCTCAGAGCAGTTTGGAGATATTAGTTGAAAAAACCCCACAACCCAATATACAGTATTGTGCGACTACTGTATGGACAAGCACGGCTGGTTCAGCTACTTACTCGCTGGTTTTAAGTAGTATTTTTAGTCGTATTTCTAAGTATTTAAATAAATTATACAAACCTGTTTCTGTATTTCTAGGTAAAAAATTGTTTCCTATTTAGAATAATGTCATATAACAAATTGTACTAATTTAAATAATCCTAAACATTGGAACATCAGTCTCGGAATGCCTCTGACTTTTCTCCTTTTTAAATTCTTAGTGCGGACATTTTGACAATAGCCTACATTTGCACACAAATGTCTATTTTGGGGGATGGGAGTTATCTAGGGAGATTTCTAGTGTCTTAACGTTAATCAAAGCCATCTGTTGAGATTGCAAGGATTTATTGAAATCCTTCCATGGCGTTCTGCTTTATCTTCCTCCAGATGAACAATTGCCCTGCCTCCAGGCTGGCAGGAAGACACATTATGAGGAATGGGGGAATAAAGAAAGGACAACATTTTGGGGAGGTATTCAACTGTTTTTCTAGATGAAATTGTGAAAAAGCAGAATGGGTACAATTTTATATCAGCTATCATTATTTATGCCCAATCAAAATAATGCCTTTTCTCTGTTAGCGTTTCTTTGTTTTTAGTTTTAGTTTTCAATTCAGCCCCTACGGACAACTTCTGTTGAAACTAAATCAAATTGGTAATTGGGAAAACTACTAAATGTAGTTACAAAAGTGATTATATCATAGTTTATCAAATGTAAGGGAAATATCGCTTTGTACCTCTAATCATCAAAAACGTAAGTACAGTATTTATTTCCAGGTATCGATTGGTGGCAACCCAAACTCAACCAAGAGGAAATAAACGCTAATATCAAAGGAACAGTGCCATTTGTGTGGCAACAACACGTGTGTTGGTCCTGTTATTACAGTTTGATTTTAATGTTTGGTCTGTATTGGTTATCAGGCATTATACCTTATAGTATTATGCCCCAAAGCACAGTCTGAACAGTGATATTTGGAGGTTCCTATGTCTAGATTGAAGACAAAGTCACTGACCTTTAAACTGACTGGGTCGCTCAGCTCTCGAGCTAGCTGAGATCAAGTTAGATAACTTACTGTTTGACTTTCACACGTTGTTGTGTGTTGTCTTGACTATTCTATGCATTCATTTTTTATTATTCTTTTTTATTTCCAGCTCCTACGTTACATATCTTGTCCTAAGGGTATAGCCTACCTTATTTGTCTGTTACATAACTACCGTCTAAATAAGCATTAGGCTATAATATGGTTAGGATTACTCTGCTAAGAGGACACGGACATGAATATGTTTTTCTCATGGGAGGGTAATCAGAGGTCAAGGTAATACATTTAGTATTGTTAGCCAATATAATATGTGCACAAGACATACCATGCTGCCTAATGGCTCGATGCTCTATTCCAGTTAAATATACTGTATATTGCTTCACGCCCACTAAGTGGGTGACTAGGGAGAGTCATTTCAAATAAAGACTTAGGCAAATTCAGTTACAGGCGAATGACTAAAGATAGCACTGCAGTACCTTTAGGGAACGAGCTGGAGGGTGACAAGTTGAGCTCTCTCGGGTGTCTATTTAATTTCCCAACGAAACAGAAATCAAAATATTACTGCCGTAACGCTAGAAAGTGGACATGCAGTTCCTTCGGGAGATTCCATCTGCTGAAGCTATCTGCGGGGAAAAAAATTCTATTCCTGGGTGTCTATGGATGTCAACCCCAGACCCGGCTGCTCCAGGGCCCATTGGGCAGACTTTACATTCGTGTAGAGTTTTTATTCTATTGAATGCAACAGTGCACTTTTGTGTGGAAATTTCCCGTTGTCACACCAAAGAAACAAAGTAAATTAATGATAATATATAATATTTAAGGATATTTCCTCACATCTACCTCCGATTCACCTATATTATGTGTAATTATAATATCAACAACATAACTGATATACACATATATTATCTATATAGGGACATGGAGACATCACCTGTGAGTCTGCTGCTCCTACATACTGTATGTTTACTCAGTACTACTAGTTTATACATGGAGATTACTTTGATGTATTCTGCTACTAGCCTATATTAAATTACTATAAAATAATATTATGGTTTTAGGCTGTTGTGTTCTTTCGTGTTGCCATTATGCTCGTGTTTGGATAGGCCTATTAGTTTGTGTGCGCGACCGCGCATCATCGGTATGCTTCAACCACCCCCGGGGATAGTGGGGGTCGCGACCTCTGGCACCGTTATTTTGGGGGCTGAAAAGTTTGGGAACTGCTCTAAGCAATGTTTCTTTATGTGTCTTCATGAGTTTTGTTGCCTTCAAATTAGGTTGTGTTCGCAGGAAGTGTCCGTGTGAATGACCCACTGTTCTATTCTCGACTCTGTAAATGGAACTTTTCTGGCAGCTTCACCGGTTCATGGCATCAAATTCATGAACTTACCAGTTCCATTAGAAGCAGCATTAATACCCACACAGTGGCTCCAGGTAGTCAGAGCAGAGAGCAGGAGGTCGGGCTGATTGCTAACCGTAGACAGCTGTAGGCAGGGCTATAACAAGGTCCTGTTCACAGCCTTTTAGCTTGTTGTTGCTGTTACCTTCCCTCAGTAATTATCTGTTAACTGATATCTTGTTTCTTTTTCATATGAAGGAAATATTGTTGTTCTTGCTTTGTGGCTTTATTTTATAGTTTCGTTTTTTGTGTGTTGTTATGGTTATTTTAAGATAAACTACTGTGTCTCATGGTGCAATGCACAGTTGGTCATCCTAGCAGTTTGCTCTCATTTGTTGTTAGGTCAAATTTACTGACTGTTATTGTTTACTTTGTTTATTTTGTTCAGCTTTGTTAATCATGAATAAATTAAATATTTCTTATGCATCTTATTATTGCGTAGGTTATCTATCTCTTTATCTTGCTCATCCTTTTATTTGCTGCGGTAATGAATGTAATGAATTTTCCTTCAGGGATCAATAAAGTACAATCTAATCTCATGTTAGCCATGTATCTCATTAGAGTGAGACAATATCTGTTAGGTTGTAACTGTTGCCTGTCAAAGCAGTGTCGTCTCATCACAACAACAAAGCTAGTGCCTGAATCCAGACATAAAGCAATGTAACGTAACTGTCATAGTAGCAGTACCAGGCCTTTTATTCACTGAATCCCCCATTCGGGAGATAAAGAAACACCTGTGAGAATGACAGCCCAGGTTATGAGCTAGGTAAACATGCGTTTGAACTAATCATATTGGAGAATTAATTTTGAAAATGAGCTCACTGCTTTGTTGTTGGCTATAAAAGTATTCCTCCCATAAGGGTTTTGGTTTCATCTGCCTTCAGTATCTCTCTGCCTTGTTTGTCGGGAGTTTCACATCAGCCACGGTAAAAATTTACTTTGGCTTACTACCAAAACAAACTAGCTTTTCATGCTACTGCCTTACTCAGGTTGGTTTGGGGCGGCAAGCCCTCCCTAGATGCATAATTAAAGAGATATTGCCCTAGATTTGAAGACATCCAATTCTCTTAATGGCTGTCTTGAAAGAAGGAAACATTATTTTAAATGTTCCTAACTTAAGCAGTTGCAGGTTCCATCCACATGAGGGCACTCTACACATTACTATGAAGAAACAGTTCCCCCCAAACAGTATGACTCACTGTTTGGGGGGAAAATAAAGTTTAGCTTCAACTAAGCTTGACTTTTTAGGTAAGAATATTTAAGCCATCAGTCTAGACAGAGCATTGTTTGACATATTTATCATACAGTAGTACTTTGCAGCTGTTGGGATTTATAACGCCTTTGGACATCAAACATTGCGGAAGCACTGGCACCAAGAATATAAATTCCACATGATTCCTTTGACCTCTGGTATTTAGCTTAGAGCTAACGTGTTTCTCTGAAAGTTAGAATCATGCCAGAATTATTCAATGTATTTAATTTCCCCCCACTGTCCTGCTTCCCCCGGCGAAAAGGGTGAATTTTTGTTAAAGAGCCAAGGAACGCAGCCTCTCCAAAAGCTAGCATCCCATTCATTATCAATGGAGCTGTCATGTCGACGCTTTGTGGCGTTCTCAGACAGGCGCTGCTCTGCCAGTTCCTGTGCGTTACAGTTTTTCCCGCTTGCTAACGCACCACAAGTGAATGCTCGGACCAAAGCAGGAAAACCTTACCTTTTGCAAGCATGTCTTACACGCAGGCACCAAAAGTATAAACACATCTTCAGCTTTGTAATCACTTCTGCAGCCCACATTGTGCAAAACACTGCGAACACAGTTTCGTACAGCACGCACTTTGTTCAAGAATTCAATGTCTTGCTGTCATTGGGACAACACTTCCATTCAAAAAGCAAAACACACTTGAAATTGGCAACATACACACACCCACACACAAACACACACACACATTAGAAATCCTTCACAGTAATTGAACACCAATCAGCGACCGCTGTGTGCGGCGCAGGTGATCAC
>JAODLI010001043.1:0-11557 GCA_027575585.1 Percopsis omiscomaycus | reverse complement strand
GCTGGGACCCCCTGATGGCTGGACTGGGGATGGGCGGCAGCGGTGGCTGGCACCCGCTTGCGGCCAAACTGAAGACAAACGGCAGTCGCGACGGCGGCTGGACCCCTCCGGTGGCTGGGGTCCAGCCCTCAGGCAGCGGCTCCGGGGACTGACTGCGGCGGCGTGGGTTCTCCAGCAGCTGGACCGGGCACAGGGTCCAGCGGCGAGAACGTCCTGGCGGCAGCTCCGGAGACAGGCTGTGGTGGCGTGGGTTCTCCAGCGGCTGGACCGGGCTTGGGCTCCAGCGGCGAGAACTCCCTGAGAAACTGGCATTGCTGGCCTGCCTGCTCTGGCGACTGGGACTTGCGGTGCCGAGTTAGCTCCACGAGTCGGGAGAGCGAACTCGGCGTGCAGCAGCTCGACCCACTCTCGGTAGGAGCGGGGGCGGCCCGGCCCGCTCCTGTGAAGCGCTCGCGCCCAACTGTGAGCAGCACCGGATAGGAAAAACTGAAGCACCTTTCCTCGATCGGCCTCGGCGGTGCGGAGGTAATCGAACCACCACTCGATACTCCCCAGGAAGTCCTCCAATGTATCCAGCGAGCCATCGAAACAAGCGGGGGAACGCCCCACTTCCTCCTCCGTGGATGGCTGGTAGGCGGCTGGCTGAGCGACGGGGTAGCGTGTCGCTCCGGCTGCTACACTCTCAAATTGGTCGTGCTGCCGGGAAACTTAAATATGATCCCTAATCGAAACTAAGGGGTCACACCTGTGTGGGGCTAATCCCCCCACAGGTGCGCAGCCAGGCCGGGAGGTACGGAGCGTGCATGGCCTATGCACGGCTATCGTTACAGGCTCCTTCAGATAAGTAGTAAATAATTCTCTGTGCACGCTGTATCATGTTTTTTTCTTTTTCTTTTTTATTATACTACCTGATAACAAGTAGTGCTTGGTGATTATTGTATAGTGTGTGTGTGTGTGTGTGTGTGTCGTAATGTCTCAACCACAGCAACCGTTTTTTGTTGGTCATCTCTATAGCAACCAGCGGTCGTGTAATTAAACTGTGGGATTGGGAAGGGAGGAAATCCAAGTGTTTTAAATGGAACTAACTGTTCTAATTACATATGACACTATGCTTTTAAATAAAACGAGATTTTAATTAGGGGGGGACACATCCCAGTCTGAGGCATCTGGAGGGATTTCTCTGTGGAACATGAAAGCAATTTGTTCCCTCTCTTTCTTCATTCCTCACCCCTGAAACGGCCCTGATAGCGCAATGAACTTAAAACGCTCATAATAAATATTGGTGGAATTTAATAAAGGCATCCCCTCAATTCATCTCATCCTTTCTTTTCCTCTTCCTGTCTGTCTCCCACGCCACAATTTTCCATTTTCCCCACACACGCACTCCCTTTTTTTCATCAATACGTTGTGTTAAACATTGATGCCAAGCCTTGGCTGATGCTGGTATCGCCTGGCAGATTTGTTTGCCTTTCACGGTGCAAATATGACAAAGCATTGTTCAGCACTTTTTACCTGTGGTGAAGATGAGCTTGGAGTTGAATGTTCATAAGTGTGAAAAGTCTGAGATTTTACAGAGCTGCAAAGGAGGAGGTGTACAGACCATTTAGAAGAACACGTGGCGTTCACCAATTTCCTCATAGGTTTTTCCCTTGGACACAAAATACAATTATGAGTGGTCCTGACGTGTCGTAAGGCTCATTACATTGCTGTTCTCCAAAGCTAAAAATGATTTGTTTTGGACGAATCTATTATTGGCTCCTATAGCAGTATCGGGACATCAATTATGCGAATTCATAACTCTCATGAATAGGTGGCTGTCATCATTTTACATTACGAACTGTTAGTGAATCCGACATGGCATTTCATACAAGCTGACATTACCAGAAAAATAGCCGACTGTTCTTGAATAAGGCCAATTGAGTGGCATGGAGTTTAAAAGACTGCTCGAGATCGCCTGAAGATCTCAATAAAATTCTACATTTTCATCATGGCACAAAGCTACTTACTTATGTGTGTAGATGATTTACCCTTTCCAGCTTAATGTCAATATTAATATAACTGAAACTCAGTTATAAATACAATTTATGAATGTTTACTTTAATTCGTTTTTAGACAGTAATTGTACTGTAGAGTACTGTATAGTTTGCATTTGAAATGTAATAATATTTCAAATGGATTACTTTATCAAAGACACAATCCCAAAAGCTAAGAAAACTGCAGAATTTAGTATTTTAATGATGCTGGAATAACTATATTTTGTTTATAATGGGTCAGTGCGTTTAAAAGCGAACTAATCTGTATTTTCATCTGTTACGGTAGACGGTATACCCAATCAGACGGTATACCCAAATGTTCTTGGTCATGCTATAAGTAATGCATTTGAACCAGTGGAGGAGAAGAATAATTTGTTGTTGCTCTGATAATTTAGGTCCATCAAGACTTAATCTATTTGTGAATAAAAGTGATAAATATCTGACTCTTTGCACCCAATTACTTCTAATCTATTCCCCTACCGATCCCCGACTATAAGTTCATGTGATAAGTGCTACATGACTAGAATGAGCAAGTAGATCTCTATCACTGGTTGTCAGCCTTTTTTCCATTTCATATCCCGTATACCACAAACAGTTGTCAGGGATTAAAATTACTTCTCTACAGCCCTTATTCACCCTCTCCCTCAAGAACACAGTGTTCTCCATTAGGTTATAAGGATTTAGCATTACGAGACCATCCTGATCTTGTGCGCTCCGTGACTTGTTTTGCTCTGCAACAGCTCTGCATTCAAACCCGGGACCCGGACGGCGAACTATACCGCCCAAACAGCCTTCAGGTATTGCCTCACTCATTTTGACGTTTTGATTAGTCGAAGGGGGTCCATTCACCTGCAAATTATTTGATTAACCCTGGCTCTATCATAAACGACTTTTAATGGAGAGTTTCCTGACTTATTTGTCGAGTGGAACAAATTGTGGAGCTTGTAAAATCAGGATGGTCTTAACAGGCTAATAAGGATGGCCCACAGTGCCAGTCAATCCATTGTTAAGTCACTTCTATCTGTGATGACTGAAAATGTTGTTTTGAATCTTCTGCCTTCTTCCCCCCTTTCCTCTTGTAGTGATAGCACAAGAAGCCTCAGCTAATGAGCAATTCAATGCCCTGTGTGCAGCCTGCCGCAAAAAAACAACAACAAGGAGGGGGAGCAGGGGGAAAAGAAAAAAGCAGTGCTGCCTCAAGCTGTGAAAATGTAAGTTAAGTGCTGACCTTGATGGCCTAATGGCTCTAAATAGTGTCTGAATGTCAGCGTTGTACAGGGAAGGGTAGCTCTAGCCTCAGGGTAACGGGTAAAGCACTGTTCTGAACTTGTGCAAAGGGGACAAGGCCGTGAAGAGGTTTCTGTTAGAAGAATTAAGAGGAGCAGGCTGGGGTCTGCGACAGGGGTGCCGTGTACTTCCTTTCTCCCATCAGAGACGCTGCATTTTGTTCTTTCTCATAGGGGGGAATCAAAACCCTCACAAAGAAAGGGAGCGTGCGTGTAGCCAGAATATCAAGTAGGCCTGCGTCACTTACTTATACAGTCATTTGTTTTGAAGTAGAGGGTGAAGCCATGGACACAGAGTTTCACTGAACAGTTTTCTTTGGAGGGCCATGGATTTTTAAACGTGTTTGATGTCTGCTAACAATCCTGTCCTTTTATTCAGAAGGTTTAGACAAGGCAACTACTGGGTTTCCTGTCCAACAGCAAGATACTCTCCTTGTCCTTTCAGAAGGACACAAAAGCCTTATTAATCATAAGGAATAGGTCATATTAACATTGTAAATGTAACTGCGACTAGAGTTATTCATAAGCAAACTGTAGCAAAACTATCAGGCTGGGCCCAGTGGAGTTCAATCTCTTCTGGCTTCATTCATATTCCCACTGAACAGTTTGCATGTTTTAACAAGCAGTGGATGGCAATTCATATAGCATTGATGCGGTCTTGAGAAGCAGTGAGGGTTGAAAGCTTCTTAAAGTGCTGTTAACGGAACAACTTTCCCTATAGGTCCCCAGATGGGCTGCCAGGGAAAAGGTCTACCACCCAACACTGGTGAGTTGGTCCCATGCTCCACTGGTTGAGATGATGATGCTCGATAATATATGAGGCTTTTAAGAAGATCCAGATGTGAAATCCTAATCAAGAGGAAGCCATTTCCTCCAGAGATCGGTAAAAGCCAATGAGGTGGAAGTTTGCTATGATTTACAAGATTCGGAGTCCTTAACGCCTCTCGCTTCCCCTTGCATTAGGTATTTAAAGAAAGCTGCCGTTCACCAGCCATGTCTTTTATTCATCACAAAAGAGCTAGAGTGTGACATGGAAATGAAGTGAGCTGCAGCCATTGACTGAGTGGGGATATGAATGGGTCCCCGACAGGTGTAGGGTTCTAGTGCCATTGTGTCAGATCCTCCTGCCATGCCTAATAGACCTGATCACAAATAGCACTTGAAACATTGATGCTCACGCTGTTTTTTCAATTTTTTCGAACAGCCGCTGGATTTCTACAAACAGATTTTAGTGGGATGGCTTCATCTACTGGACAAACAATTTGTTTGAAGTGTTCGTGTGGGTGTGGGGTTGTATTTGTGTATGTATTAACAGTATATAGTGTGTGTGTGTGTGTTTGTGTGTGTGTATATATATAATTATTTTTCTTCTTTAGACATTTTTATTCCGGTGCTTGTGGTTGTATTGGGGACATTGATGAAAGGGGATGTAAAAACAGGGTGGCTTTTCCCCCGTCTGAAGCCATTGTCTGTCTTTTGGCTTTTATCAGCAAAGCGCAAAATGGTTGTGTGAAATTTGCAGTGCAGGCTTTACTGAATTGGAAGCAGAAGAAGTCTATTCTTCTCAAGGTGTCTGGCTTAGGGGTGTGGGAATTTGGCCATTGGTACTTATTAGCTTTATTTTACTTATTTAAATCACTCTTATTAGGCCTCCTGTTGTAGACTTATATCATGTTCTCTATCAATGGTAGGTCGGTTGACCAAGTGTACTGTAAGAAAAACTATGATTCAATAATTTACAATTGATTATGAACTATTGGGAATAGGAAGTTATCGTTCCACTGGATAATTTCAAGGTAATATCTGACACACTGTGACAGAGATACACTGTACTATTTTCCACTGGCTGTTTACCTCCCAGGTGAGAAGCCAATTGAGTTTTCTCTTGAGGAAAGAATGATAAGTGAAGCATTCATTACTCAATACTGCGTGACTCAGCCGACAGTTGGACTTATATAACCTGTGAAACATGGAAAATTGAAAAGATGCTGGCAAATCATAATCACAACATTAAACACTTTAAACAGAATACAGCAGACTTTAAAAGGAAGGAAGAAAGGGAAGATAATTAATTTGGAGCTTCGTATTTCTTACAGTAGAAATATACTGCATAGAACATACTGTATTGATAGATCGATCATTCATAGAATATCCGTTGTTGTCTTAAAATCATGCCTGGTTGCATTCCCTTTTCTTCATTTAACCTTGGCTAATTTCATTGATCAAATAAAAATTCCATCTGCCTCCTTAATATCATTCATCTTGAAATGTCACTCGGCGTTTCCTGGCTAAGGGGGGAGGTGTTGCCTGAAAGAGATGGAGTATTTTGTGGGTGCAATGTTTCTGTCAACATAACTCAGCCACACTTTAGTGCAGCACTGTGGCTCACAATGAACACTGGCATTTCAAGGACCGTGATGTAGAGGAGAAGGCCCGTATGCCTACAAGGGTCATGGAGAAAGATAACCTAGTGATTTGTGGAAAGAACAGTGCCCATGAAATCTCAGAACATCAGTGCTTTGGTGGCCGCTCACACAATGAGAACAAGGTCAGCTAGCACCCTTAGACTTAGCATTGTGTGTGTGTGTGTGTGTGGAGGGGGATTGAGATGAAGAATAGATCTTGAATATTCAAGTTTAACATGACCTCTGTAAGTGGATAAAAGATTTGAAAGGAAACTGCAGAGAAGTCCTGTTAAAGTGGGAGTGTGAGGGTGAATTTGTTGTGATGTGGGTGCCTTCCTGTGTGGGCAGCTGGGCTTGAAATGTAAGGAATGTGCATATAGGCTACTGTATTTACAATATATACTGGTTTTCCGATTATGAAACCATTCATATTTCCCGTCTTCAAAGCGTTACGGCTGATAGATGTGATGTTGGTTAAGTTCTCTCTCTTTGCTCATAGAGCGAGATACTGTTGCCCCTGGTGCTAGTGATTACAAAGGCCATTCTGAGATGAATGCCAGCTTCCTCTTACAGACAGAATCCCGCAGTATGTTGCTGTCTGGCATTGCTGGAAAGCATACAGCCAGCTTGTGTTCAATGAAGTAAGAATGAATTAGCCTGGTTTCCATCCCATTCATCCCAGTATTTTTGCTTTTTTATGGGTCTGGTCGTGTCCCTCTGTAAGATAATTTCCTGACAGTGGACATCCACTGATTGGTCCTTGTTAAACTAGACAGTAGTGGTAACTAAAATATAATTGCAGATTGACTCTATTCAGCTTGCTGTCAGTTCAATCAATGAGTAAATCCGGCACCACCATTTTGTTTGTTTTGTTGTCTGCTTCACAGTGGCACGTCGACCATCCTACCAGGGCTGTTGGACAAATGCTGTCTCCTAATATGAGTTGCCAAGTCAGAGAATCGCTGCACAATTAAGTGGACATGGTCACAATTCACTGGGGCTTGATCCAAGCAAAAAATAATGAGGACCCAAGACATTTCTTAGGGTCCTAGGTTTGGAATTAGAGTTAAGGAGTATATAGATTATAGTGTAAATGTGACTTTGTTGCCATACTCAGTGAGTGTAGGATCCCACAGCATAAACTAATTGAAATATCAAGAGCTATTGTTTGATAGTTTATGCCATACACTGGCCACACATCGATATGTGTTTCTTTCTTTGCCCCATGATCCAAAAAATCCTCCTCTGTATTATCAACCTGGATCAATACGCCTTTACGAAGGTGTGTTGTGTCCACTCAACCAGAGCAAGACAACTATCTACCTGAATCAACAGAAAACACATTAAAGCTAATATGGATGATTGTAAGAGCAGATATGGGAGACCATCAGGACCATCAGGGCCTGCCACAGAATAGACCAGGATGACCCCTCATGACGAACACAAAAACATTCCCATTGATTCAACACCTCAAGCCTCTAAAAGGTGATCATAAAAAAAAAAAATCCAATTGCATCTCATGCCTTTTACGACTGATTTCATCTTTCGTTTGGAACAATTCAAACCTAGCTTTCTTCACTATTATTGGGCTGCAAATATTGTGAAGCTCCTACATTGGTGATATACATATGAGAGCAAGCAGGGCCCAGGCGGTTCACATGGAACTTTTATCCAATCCGCTACCCATAATCACCTCTCCTGTACCGCATAACTGTGATACATATGCATAGGCGCCTGAGCAATGGAGCAAGTGGAGCAAATGCACCCCCATTATTCAATTAGGGGAGCAAAGGTGTGGTTTTGCTACCCCATGTTTTTGTCTTAAAAAAAAACCTAAAAAACATTATAATCTCTGCAATCAGGTGATTACATGTATATTAAAGCAGCCTATATAAATGATCATCTTTACTATTTTCAGCAAATTACACAACGGAGTGAGTCTGTGATATAAGTGAGCAGCAAATCGGGTAGTACTTTGGTAACGGAAAAACTCCTCAAATAGCGTCACACACACACAAAATAGTATTAACTGTATTATAACACTGTATTAACAGTGTTATGAGTTTAATTCAATGTGTATCTGATCCACCAACCAGCACTTATTTTAGTGAGATATCTTAATTTCTAAAACGGTTCTCCTCTCATTTGAGATTTCCCCGCTAGCGCAGCTAAGCAATGGAGGCTGGTAACGTTAGTGAGTTGAGGCGACAAAATGCAAAGTTTGTACGCAAATACAGTTGATCTTTATCGATTATATTGATGACTGTTGACATATGACGCTTATTATCTTGTTTTTCTAGAGTTATATGTTTTTTCACACAAAGAATTGTTAATATGTTATATTTTGTGTGGCGTAGGCTAATATTTTCCCCCGGAGAGCGCAGGGAGCTTTAGTTTAATTCAAACTGCTAAATGTACGTTTTAAACGTTTTGCCACCACTATAGAAATACTAGGTAATTGTTTGTTGTGGTGTTATTGGTTTGATTAATGGTTTAATAATGTGTTTGTATTGATTACTGATAGTGGCTGATCAGGCTAATTATCAGCTAATTGTACTCATTATCTAATGGCAGTATGCAGTAAATGGTTTCTCTTTGTGCGTGTGTGTTTTTTCTTTCCTCTCTCCTTCTCAGTTTAGCTATCTAGACTAGGGAAGGTGGCTGTTTCCTGGTTCAATCCAAGAAGTTAGGTGATGTAGAAATACAGGACATTTATTTTAAATAAAAAAGATTTTTGTTTTTCTGGTGTATGGCCAATTATCTATCTTTCCAAATTTGCTCCTCCATTTTAAAACATAACCAGGAACCCATCAACGTGTCAAAACCAGTGGTCAAGGCTTCTCTTAGAATATGGTCACAGTTCAGAAGGCATTTTGGACTGAGACACACACCATAGCAAACTATACATTCTTTCCGCCATCTGTACTGGACAGGGTATTTCAGTTTTGGCACAGAAATAGGCTTGTGTTTTTTGGTGATTTGTTTATAAACAATACATTTCTCACATTTTAAACACTCACTAAGGACCATAATATACACAAATCTCACTTCTTCAGGTACCTCCAAATGTTTCCCTCAGTCCTACACCACCTTTTTAGAATTGGACCCTTTTGGAAAAAAACAAGTTTCCAAAATTTTCACAATGATGCAGGAGTTAAAACTTTCTGGGAAAATACCAAATCTGCATGGGACATTTTTTTGGGAATGGAGCATTCTCACACAGCAGTCCTGGTTAGTTAATACACCTCTGGTGCTCAGTTGAAATCATAATCAATCTTTGTGTTTTTATTATTCGCCTTTTATTGCAGGTAAAAACACATTTAACGGCCAAGTTTATTGGCCTTAGAATCAAAGCTGGAATATCGTCAGGTGCGATGACACATGGTGTGTTATAATTATTTATGAAGCACTGCTAAGTTTTGTGGTTGTGTCTCCCAACTGTAAAATAAATAAATAATCCATTTAGACTGGCTGATCAGCAGGGGGATGCCGCCTGCCGCTACAGCACCCCTTCAGCTACATCATGGAGGTTAGGACAGGGCTCATTACCAGACTAAAAAGACTCGCAAGCACTTGAGAACTCGACGTGCTAAAACTTCACAACTGACTGGCAACACGGCCAGTGTGTAATATCCTTCCATTTGGAAACAGAAATGCTCAGAGTTCAGATGGGGGGGTATTGTTGGGGCCGCAACAATGGCTCAGTCTGCCGCGCTGCCTCGGCAATGTCTTGGGGCTACGCTGAATAAAGTCAGTGACAGACGCAGCGCCCGAATGTACTTCCGGGATTATTAGGCAAGTGGGGTTTGTCATGTACTTAATGCACTTCCCGAGCTACAGCATGACGCAAACGGCATAGGCTGTTGGTGGAGCCAGCCCTTCACTCATTAGTCAATCTTACTCCACAGTCCAGTGCTCAGACCCATTCTGGAGAGCTCAGAGCCTCTCGGTCACCCTCCCTGGGCAGGGCCCTCGGCGTTTCTAAGCATGAATAATGGAACAATAGCAACAGGGGGAACAGGGTGGTGGCAAGGACACTGTAATGGAGCGGGCACACTTGTGGATGAACACTCACTCGGTGTGTTTCCAGCTCTGCTGGGCAACACACCGTTATGCTGGGGTGGGCAGCCATTTATTCAGTTCTGACTCTTCCTGACAAGAAAGGTGAAGGGGATGTTGTGAGTTTTACAGCTACATTGCAATGCTTACAATTTCCTCAACCATGTCAACCATTAGCCTAGCAACGTTGTTTTCACTCATCCACCCGTGTTCTAATTCGAGGTGGAGGTATCTGCCCAGTGGATGCGGCTATTGTGTTTTGAGTAATTAAAAACGTCTCTCTATCGACCATTGCCTGGGAAAGGCCCTGTAATGAGCAGATGCTCCACCCAGCACCAAACACTGCCAGACCTGTAGCTCTCAGGGGAGGAGACGAATGCTAACAAGGTCTCTCGGGCTATGTCTACATGGGACAAAGTAATGAATTTGTTAGTTTTGTGCCATACATACGTTCTCCTAATTGTGTGGGTGGATTAAATGCTTCCTTGGGGGTGGTGGGGGGGGGGGTTGCTATCTGTACGAAAAGGATGTGAGATCCGATCTCAAGTGATCAAGTGGAGACGCATTCTAACCCCAGGTGTGAACTGGGGTATTTAAAGCTGTCCACTCGGGATGAATCACTTCAGACGCATGTTAATGCCTGGTGTGAACAGGGTCTCTGAATGCACCAGTGTTGCTGCTCGCAGCCCTGACCACTGTAGAAGTGAAAAGCGTTTCCTATTGAAGCTGGAAAGGACATTTTCACACTTCCAGTCAAGGTTAAGCTAATGTGTATTGCACCGTGCAGCCTTGCTTTTACTTTTACTACTTCCTACTAATATTTAGATTAGTGTACGACTTTACTTGCTGTACTGTACGTGCTGTAAAATGACCAAAACAATTACTGTATATTGACAAAGCCACCCATTATTATTAACGGAAAAACTTTCTGGGAAAACCCTGATAGCTTCAGAAGCTAAACTAGTATCATAACACTACACATTAACAGACAAACAGCAGTACCATACAAATTACACGTCCCGTCAACAGTCTGTTTTATGTATAATAACAATTACTCGTGAGGAGAGTGACATATTGGGCAGGACAAAGCATACCGCTACAGCTAGCAAGAGCTTGTTCTGGTATGTTAACCAACTTCAGTTTAAATGCGTTTTTGGGGCCTAGCTGCTGTATAATGGCTAAGGTATGTATTATTCCTTAAGCTGACTGCTGAGAAGCGGGTTCCTGCCATGGCAATGCTGACGTAGGTTGAAATGAGTGAGAGTGACAGCCGGCCCTCCTGGCGCTTCACTTCTCATTCCGTGCACCTTGGCTTAATGGATGGTGCTGGCCGAAGACTGGTCGCCATGTTTCTGAGATGTCTGCTTCACTGTGTTCTCAACCGCTATTGTCATTCAATCGCAGTCCTATATTTACACTCAGTTCATTCTCTTCATGTCTCACATGTCTCACTTTGTGGCCTTACGCAATCTGTCTCTGCTTCTCTCTCTTTCTCTGGCATATTCTCACTTCTCTCTGTATTGATCCATCTGTTTTTCTTCGTCTAGTGCTTTGACTCACTGGCTGTAATTTTCTCTACTTTTCTCCTGCCCTCTCGTCACCTATTGTAGTCGCTAAGTCTTGCTCTCTACTTTAAATTCTGCTGTCAGCTCAGGGAATGCTACCTTTTGAACTGAGAGTGTAAACACTACTTAATTAATCACTGTGTGTGTGTGTGTGTGTGTGTGTGTGTGTGTGTGTGTGTGTGTGTGTGTGTGTGTGTGTGTGTGTGTGT
>JAODLI010001042.1:0-11557 GCA_027575585.1 Percopsis omiscomaycus | reverse complement strand
TATTTGGGGCGTTGGTTACATTTGCTCTGGTTAGGTTTGGTTTCACATTGCTATTTTGCAAGCCCACTTCACCATGTCACCTGTGTAGTCTGCGTCTCACTATACTTGAAATTGATTGGTTTGTAGACGGGCGTGCATCCTCTTGTGTGGATACAGACAAAAAGGCGTGTGGCATCAGCAGGAATAATGGGAAAACTTTGTGCAATAATCTTTTAACATGGTGAAATATCAAATGTTTTTAGCTTGGTAAAGCATTTCAGCATATTGTGGCGCCGATTGTATTCCTCTCCAGTTGGCGTAGTTTTCAGAGTAATAATAATAACACGATGCTTGGCGCTCTGTCTCTGAGGCACCTTTCACACCTGCTACCCATCCCCGTGAATACATCGCTAATCGCCAATTGAAGCGGTGAAGGTTGTTGATGAAAATTGTGACCTATTGACCAACCTTAATGGCTACTAGTTTCTAGGTTACTGGATTCAGATGTTGTTGCTCCATTGCAGCCTACGCTTGTTCCCAAACTACTCAAAGAATAGTAAAGTTATGTGGAAGGCTCCTAAAAATATGTAATTTTACAACAAAAAAATCGAACCATAAAATCATCTTTGAGTTGTTTAACGTGGGCTGCAGCATGGTTCCCAGACATTGCAAAATGATAGTATGTGCACCTCTACTACTAAAAACGTATGTAACTTGTGACAAATGGTTATTAAATGTGAGATGTTGTCAGACTTTAGTAATCTAAAAGTCATCTGGTGTAAGCCTGGCAGCATTTTTAAGAGAATTGGATGGAAGAAACAAGATAAGATCAAATGGAATACATTTTACACAAACAACTGTACGGGTACACAAACCCTGTAGCATAATGGCATGGTTTCGTGCACTCTCATTTCCATCTCTCTTGAAAGAATTGTTAATGTAGAGTACATCACCTAGTGTAATGTCTGGCGAGCGCTTAAAGAAGGGAACCATTGAGCTAGTATGGGGCAGACGACACAAACCAGGACTAAAGATTCTAAAGTGAGGCTGCACTGATTGGGCTCCCACATTAGAAATGTGTCTGCCACTGTAAAATCACTTCAAAAGTAGATTTTTGGAGCATAAAAGAAAAAACTGAAACCTGCCAGCTATATAACATGGTGTTTGTCAGTTTTGAAAAGGTAACCCTTAATTAGCACTATAGGGCGTATGTTTCATTAACTTAAACACCACATGTACAGGGTTTGTGCATACTACAACTGTACAGTCATGCATGTTCTCTGATTGGCAGGTGCAGTTTCAGAAGATCCAGCAGCTTCGTTTGTCTCAATCGCGGGCGCAGTACTACGGAGGTTCTCTGCCCAATGTCAATCAGATTGGCAATGCCGGTGCCGACTTTCAGGTAGGACTTATACCCAAGAGGGCTTAAATGGCTATCATGGTGTTTTACAGCATAAATCAGGTTTGCTGTTGAGCATCGACAGATATTCATCTCCAACAGGTGAATGAAAGTGGTCACGCTTCCTGCTTTCCTTCCAAGTGAAATGGATTGTTGTTAAACACAACCTGATTTCCTGGACCCTTTTAATTACTACCGTTTCATATTCAAGGTCCTGTCTTCAAACTGGGCTTTGTCAAGGCCATTGTCATGTGTCCACAGCAAGTCCTATCCTCGCGTCCTATCCTAACTTTTAATTTATAATGCAGCACACCACTGCGCTGGACTTCTAGAAATGAAAAGATGCCTCTCTAAAGGACGTTAAATAATACAGATGTTATTCGGAAAACGCATCAAAACTGATTTGTAGCACTCCTCCGCCTGTAGTATCTTTCAACCTTCCTTACGAAGTGCAGTGTTGAGTGGCACCCAACAGTACTTCTCTGTAATGCTGGGCCTATATTTGTGTCAGCTCTCTGAGGAGAGTGCGATGCCAGGTTATGGAAAGCCCAGGTAAAAGTGCTGTTGTTGCCTGAAAGAATAGTCCTTTTGAGGTAAAAAAAAATCAATGCACTGTTAACCGTGTCCGAAATCACTCCCATTGGGGAGGAAAGCTCTGCAAGCTAAATGGCTTCTAGATTCCCCTTAAATCAACATTACGTAACATTTTACCTTTTTAAAAATAACAGCTTCAAAATCATTTTGATGGTACACTGACTTGTAATCGGGAGAATGACAGCTCTGCCATTGCCACTTGAAGTTGAGCTCAATTCCTGCAATAAAACCATAGAAGGAACCGTTTTAAAATCCAAACCTCATACACTGTAAATACTGTTGCGTTAGCTGTCTCGCGGCTAACGGGAAAACAACGAATATCCGACAGCAGAGTGTACATCCCTGCCAATATTATTTAGGAAAGATTGCATTGTAGTTTGTAAATTTATCAGTCATTCCTATCTCAGAGTTTAGTAGTTTTTCTGAATTTTAAAAGTTATCTAGTCATCAATGTATATTATGTGCAATGTCATGTAGCCAACAATGTTTTATACACACATACTCCACATTCAAATGCTTAGCAAACAATGTATATGGGCTGAAAATGCAAGCAGTATTTCAGTAAAAACTTTTCGTTATTCTTTTTGTTATGCGTTAGTGTTCATCTCCACTGTCAAATTAAACTAGTAAACTACAGTTACACTCAGCAACTGTAGGGGAAGCCCAGCAGCAAAATATACCCATTCTTGCATAATAGGGCTTTAATGATAATCTTTGATTAGCACTTCAAGTTAACTGGCCCTGAGTGTCAACTATATGCCACTGGAGCAAACTAATGATATATTGTATAACCCGGTCTGTCTGATATGGTGTACTGTACCTCACCCTTGTTTCCTCTTAGGGCGGCTTCCCTTCTGGGCTGGACTCAGTTAGAGGCACACGGCACCATGGGCTGGTGGAGAGGGTTCACAGAGACCGAAACCGCATCAACTCCCCCCATCGCCGACCCATCGACAAGCATGGACGGCAAATATCCTGCCAAACCAGAAGCGCGCACACACACACACACACACACACTCACACACAAAATATTAAATATACCAAGCATCATCACACAAACGATAGAGAGTAGACATCTACTTAAAGTTTGACATGTGACTTGGAAGTAGTTTTTACCGGGTGTTTTTTCATTGTGGAGTTAGTGTAGCGCTATTATGTGGGATTTATCCCCAGGCACTGAAATTTGGCACTATGATAATCTACTGTAATACGTGATGCCAGGATGACTTACGTTTTTCGAGGAAACTCTACTGTATTCTTACTTAAACGCATGTGTGTGTGATCATTGAGTAAGGTAGTCTAGAGGTCTGGGTGTTCCTGTGTCCAGGGTTCGAGGCCCTGGAGTTGGCCTGCCTGTAAACATCTTTGAGCAAGATGCCTAACCCCTATCTGCACTTTGTAATACTTGACTGTACTCGCTGTAAGTCGCTTTAGATAAAAGCGTCCTCTAAATGACTTATTGTAGTCATCGTGCAAGTTAAACAGAGAACCCTGGATTATATGGGTGCTATTTTATGTGATCTTATCCAGAAACTGGATGGTTTTTAGTGCATTTAATTGAAAGCCTTTCATTTTCCCTGACAGACAAACCATTTATAATTCACACATTTTCACACGATTTAACAAAGCCAAGCAGATCACTCAAGCTGGGACAAGCATGCCAGTGTTTGGTCATGGTCAGACAAAATGATTAGTTGCCATTTTTCGGCTGAAACGGTATCTAAGAATGCAGAGAGGAGGCCTTCTTCTCTTTGAGCGTAAACCTTGAAACAAATAGTTCACTGCATGTGTAAAGCAGATGTGTAAACTTTGACAATGCTGTTGGATCTCCACGTAACATGACATGGATTAATCTGGTATGCCATATTGTGACATTGTGAAACATCACAGCAACAACACATTATTAAAGTGCTGGGCTGTTGTGAATTTGTAACCAAGTACGATCTAAACATTGTAGTTTCTGTTATAACTGCTGTCAAAGATGAGGTTCTTTTTCAAGATGCAGAAAAATAGCAAGAAAATTACTATTGTCCATTGACAAATGATGTCTGAAACAACATTATTTGTAAAATTGTGTGGGTGTGTATATATCTAGCTATCTCTATCTATCTATGGCTACAAAAATCTATGTAGCCAAGGTTGTAAGGGTGTGTGTGTGTGTGTGTGTCAGTAAGTGAGAGATAAAGATTAGGTTTCAGGAAAAAATAAAGACCATGAACTATAATTAAGATTTCTTGGTATACCAGACATGCAAGAAATGCATGATTACCACAGACACTCGACAGATTTATCATTGTATGCCAGAAGAACTTGTATCATTGGTTTCAGTTGTGATAGTTTTAGTTTATGATAGCCAGTAATTGGATGAGTCCAAAAAGATTCCTAAAATCATGACCTCACTTCTCTGAACTTATGGCATTGATTTAATGTCAAGATCATTAAAATGTAAATATCCAGACTTATGATCTGCAAATCAAAAATGCTCCCTGAATTGGTCCTTGTGTTAAATGAGCATTTTTCAGGAAGTCAATTTTGCCTGAGCATACCTCAAAGTGGACAATACCATGAATTTATTCAATAATTTTGCATTTAAATACACATTTACGATACATTTTAAAATCGAAGTCATTTAGTTAGTTCTCTTTTTCTATACATAATTCCAACAATCTGCATGGCAATGTGTACTGCGGAAATTAAAATATCACATGTAGCTGTCTTAATTCATTTAGTCTATTTAATTAAATTGTTTTTTTTTATACGTAAATATGTTCCTACGACTCTGTTCCATGTAACCTTTAACTCTAAAATAGTCTTAATTCTATAAACCTATAAATAGATTTTATTATACACAAAATTTGATTTGTGTGCACTTTGCTTGCTTATTAAAGCTCCACTATACAGAATATTGAAGCTATGCCGATCCTCGCGTAGCACCGATTCAGTGGCGGTGTGCTCGCACAGGGCCAATCCAAGCATCAGACCTCGCGCAGGAGAGGTTGAGTGCTTGAGAAAAGCCTGTTATGCCAGTTGCTCGCACAGGGGCAGTCAAAAAATCTAACCTCGCGTTTAGGACACACGTCATGGGGGGCAGGATAGTCCGGGTGTCGGACTCCCAGCCGGAAGGTCGTGGGTTCAAGCCCCAGAATTGACCTACCTGTAAGCACCCTTGAGCAAGATGCATAACCCCTATCTGCTCCATGTAATAGCATCATGTAATTGTAAGTCACTTTGGATAAAAGCGTCTGTTAAATGACCTAATGGTAATGTCAAAACAGACAGTTTAAATCTGTTAAAGAATTACCTCCCCTTGCTGGCAAAAAAAAAAAGTGCATTGTGTCTTTTTTAACTTTTCATTTATTATTGCTGTCATATATTTTACTATTCGAACAGCCTTTAATTGTTTTTATATCTCATTGCGTATTTATATTTTCTTATATTGTCAGTAAAGGGGGCATGGAACGATAAGGGGGTTCAGATGGCAAAAAATATTTGAACCACCACTATAGGCTATATAAAACAAAGTTGGCTATGGTAGGTGTTGTCAGTCCTCTGGAGCTGTATGGAAGTCTGTATTCTACCAAAAATGACTTGGTACATTCCTTTGGCATGTATGTAGGTGGTGATAGTCTAGTGGTCTAGGTGTTTGACTTCCAGCCGGAAGGTCGTATGTTTGAGTCCTGGAGTTGGCCTACCTGTAAGCATCCTTGAGCAAGATGCCTAACCCCCATCTGCTCCTGATCAGATCTAATGTAATGTATTTCATGTCTGCTAAATTACCTAATTGTAATGAGACATCAAGGAGGATGGCAACATGTTGCATGGATCACTATTGAAGGAGAGGAAGTCTCCATTGTGTTGTTTGGCCCGGTTCTGACTCTTGCTGACCTGGGCAGATTTGAACACGTCAAATTTCAGCAGAGGAAATTAGTGTACACATTGGGCCTCCTGTTGTTTAACGGATTTCCTTTCTGTGTGCGTGTGTGTGTGTGTGTGTGTGTTACTCACTTAGCCTAACTGCACTTTACCTTTTTTTATTTAGTACTGCATATATAGTATGTGTGTGCAACATATGTCCCTCACAGCAGAAGCTTGTTTTTCCCCCAAATTAGCCCAGCTAGATCTGTCACCTACAGCCTAATGGAAGCAGTCTGTTCAGATATGGATTTGTTATCTCTTATTCTGGCAGAAGATCAGTGCATGTACGGTGAGTCATACGATATTGAAGAATTATTGGGATATTGGGTTTTCCGGCATTCCTGATTATGTGGCAAATATGACACAAGAATGCAGCTTGTCAGTTCTCCATTCTGTCTTGAATCAGTTGGCGTGAACAATCTGCTGCAATCCGTCCTTGATTCAAGTTTTCCAGTGACACCTCAAGGTATTACATTGATACTGGACATTTTTACATACTCGGACACCCACATGTGTGAAGCTTTATAGTTGGTTAGCTTGGGGAACACATTGGGTGTTGCATGTGCATGAATCGGCCGTATTCTGTGTGTGGCCATTGTTACCTATGATATCTGCAGCTTAACAATAGTATTTCTGCAATGCGCATACCAGTCAAATAACGTGTTGGACAGGATTTTTCCATTTGCGGCGTTTACTAAGAAACTCCCTTCCTCTGGCTGCTGTGTATTCAAATAGCAGATTATCCTTTGACTTTGGCATTGGGTAATCAGTGTCAGTGATGGATCCCAGTATCTTTCCTATCCAGATTTTTTTTGTCATGATACATACAGTTATGTAAAAGTTAAATTGTGGTTTGCATGTGGTTTGCATGTGGTTTTCATAGTTCTGCCAAGTTTGTTTTTTCTGGATTGGTGATAATCTCACCCCGACATGCCTCAAGACAACTTTCCAAATATGACACTACTAGCAGCTTCCACAGTGGACCTTGACTGGCAAACACTCAAAGGCAGACTTTCGGCAAGACAGAACAGCCCCAAACAAAGTCCTGCCCTTCCTGAGACAATGCCAGGAACCCTGCATAGGCACCCTGTACAAAACCATAATGCTGTCATTGTTTCACAACTCTTTGAACAAAGCAACTCTATATTTTACAGTTGCCATCTACTGCACTGGAGGTTTTGATGAGAACATGTGCTTACATTATGGATTATTTAGATATTTAGCCTGCAGCCAGGGTGTTTCTTTTATGTATGTTTCAGAACCATAGTCAATAAGGCATTTTACCTTCTTTAAGTCTAGTTGCATTCCCTGTTTGTCCTTTTTCATTGTGTTGGCCGCTATCTAATTATTTCACTACCAGCCATTGCTGCTGCTCAGTTAGTGTATTTAATGTTAAATATGAATCTAAATGTTGTATATCCTTCTACTGTCTCTGCACAAAGTGTATTCTCACTGTGATGTTTGAGTATTCCTACCATTTGTTTCCTTAACTGAGACCCACATGGAGAGCTCGCCTTATGGAGCAGTCTACCTTTCGCCACCTCCGGACAACAACTGGAGAAGGTGAGTGTAATGCCTGGAGCTTCAAATGGAGCGCCCACCGTATTTCCTGTTGTGTTTTGACTAGATTCTTCTACAACCACAACTGTTTCCTATTTCCTCCTGTGTCACCTATGTCTTTACCCTATGTTGAGAACCAAGGACCAGCCATCTCGATCAAACTAAAAATAAATGCATGCCCTTGCTGGACTACCAGCATTTGGTGGCAGGAGATATTTGCTAATCCTTTGTGTCTGTGCAGAAATGATTGAAGCGTTGCTGTGCCATCCCCAGGAAAGGTCTTTCCTCTTTCCTTTCCTCTATCACTGTTACTCTTGTGCTCTCACAATGTACCTTCAACTAGACAAAAATGTTCTACTTTGTACTGATCGTCTGTGCAACAAACATCCCCCCCAGTTCAGGCGTCTGGTTGTACCTACTTAGTGCAGTCAGTGTAGCTAATTAGACCCTGGCTTTTCCCTAGTGTTAACAACAGAGTGAATTACAGCCATGCTATAAAATGTTCTGCCAAGCCCCTCTGCAGCTTGTTCTCTCTCACCGTGGTGTTCTATCTCTCCAGTTTTCCTTCTTTTCTTTTTTTTTAATGCTAGTTGGGCTAGCTGCCAGCCCCCCACCCGTCTCTGTCTTCTTTCACCCAGGGCAGTGCACTGGATTCAGCAAAAGGCACAGCCAATCGCCGGCCCCTATGTAGAGTGTGCTGTAACAGCTTGTAACAGTGAGAGAGGTCCACGCCCTCCCGTCATTGTTGATAGCACAAAACTGGTTGGCTGACAAAGCATACACACTTCAGTGCTCAGAGTGGGTGTGTACTGTAGGTCTGCCATGTGGCCCGATCAACAGAACGCAAACTTCCACTTGGCCTGGCTGAGCACGGAAGGCCCTTGTAAAAGAATCCAAACATTTATGATTCATTCAGAGAGGGGGGCGACATTTGTTCATGATCTGAAATGTGGAAACATTTCTGTGAGTGATTGATATGTCCATGTAGCTGTAGTGTTTCCCCCTTTCTTTTCATTTCACCTTCTTTTCTAGCCATGTCACATCCTTACATCCACGCAGTGTGACCGGATCTCTCTCTCTGTCTCTCTCTATCTCTCTCTCTCTCTCTGTTTTTTATATATATATATATATATCGGCTCTGTCATGTCTCTGCAGGCCAAGATTAGCCTCCTGCTCCAACCTGCAGCAGATTGTTGTCACACTGTGTTAACAGATATGTTTCCCCCTCAGCCATGGAGTTTTGGCCTTCTGACTGTTTTGCGGTGATATTCAAGTTCTCCCTTTGCGCTGGCTCCAAATCACATGCAAGGCGACAACCTGGAGAAATTCCAAACCATCTGCTGTGATGTTTTTTATTTGACTTGTCATTGGGATCTCTGTTTTTGTGTTGATTTGACTTTTCTTTTTTTTCTTTTTTTATTACCTTGAGGGAACCGCATAATGTTGAATTTTCTTGCTTGTATCTACTCTGCATTTATTGTTTTTTTTTCTAGCAACTGTAGCCCAAAGACCTCTTTCTGCTTTCTAGCAAACAATTAGGTGGTGAATATTCTAAGATTTAGACATTTTCAAAATCCAATTTGATAAACTACCTCTTCAAAACTGTTATGATTACAAGGTAGACAATAAATTGACTACATGTTATTGATAAACATTGTGTACATTAGACCTAGCCTATTCATTTTCTTGTCCCTTCTAACAAATTAGCATTAAATGTTAGTTGTCAATAGATAATATCAGGAGTCAGAATTTGATGCACTGCAGACACTTCTCATGGTTAAAGACACAGAGAGCTGAATTCCTTTCCTTTTCTATAATACCAGTTCTTTTGTAGAAGGTATTATCAGGCTGGGCACACTGATAAAATTATTGTTAAATAGGGATGTGCAAAAAAAAATTGATACAGCTGAGTATCACAATATTTTTAAAATATATTTAATATTTACCACGTTACTGTATCTATTTTTAGCCCCATGTATCAATACATAATTTATTTGTATTTTTTTAATTAAGCACACAAAAAATATACAGAACAAGACGGGGAATACAAAAAGAAGGATATAATTAAATCATCAATACATTATTCATGTTTTCAACTGATTTAAAACACAGGGGCAGATGTTTTAGGTGTAATTTCGTTGCAACATGCATCTAAAAACATGGCGTGGTATGTACGAACAAACCGCAAGTGGCTAACACTGCATTCTGCCTGGCGCAGGATTTGTGTTTTCCCTATACATGCATATGTGTTCATGGGAGGTTAGAGGGAAAAGTGTAAATGAAAAGGCCAGAGTCGCTGTTTACGCTGCGCTCTACATACATCGCGATGTATCGTGACCCATGTATCGTGATACGTATCGTATCGTAATACGTATCGTGACCTAATGTATTGTGGTACGTATTGTATCGTGAGGTCCTTTTACACAGCCCTAATGTCAAAAAGATTTGAGAAAAGAGGTCTTATTGCGGCAGTTGGATTCTCCTCTGCTCTCTTTCTCAGGGGAGAGCAGGGTGGGAAGTGTGTGCAGCAACGACCACATCTGCACTCCATTACCACTAGTCAGCCTTGGACAAGCGCCACAGATCCCCTTAACCCTTTTATTGCTTTGATCCACACAAGACTCCCAATGGGTCCTTGATTATTCTATAAAACTCAGACAATTTTCTTTTTCTACTATGTCAAGAGGACACGAAGACCATTTGTGCTATGGAACGAGAAGAAGTAAGCACGTTCATTTGGCTGCGTGTTTTTTGTTAAAATTAAGCGTGTACCTTTGTTGCTGTACTCAGTCTTTTTAAAAACAAGTTTCTCCAGCCTCTGGCAGATCAATGTGCTGGGAGCCAGTTGGTCAGTGCTTTGGGATCGTCAAGCATGACAGAAATGCTGGGGAACTGGGCTTGTTCACACAGCCTCTAACCTTTCCATGACCAGCAGTCTGGCCAACAGATTTGTCCATATCATCTGTCCATGCTGATGTGGGTGTTTTTGTTTTGTATTTAGGAAATTATTTTTACCAAACTTGTTAGTTGTTTTGGAAATTGGATATTTTGCTTTTCTCTCTCCCCTGTACTAAATGGGGAGTGTTTGCTCTAAAGAGTGAGTCGTTGCCATTCCTCTGAACACCACTTTGTGTGGACCACCTATTCCGCTTGGAGTCTCCCTGGTGGGGTTCTTGTCTGGGCCTTGTTCCTGGGTTTGGAAACCCGGGGTCCTGGCTAGAGCCATGGATGTGTCTCTTCGGAGACCAGTTGCGCCGGGTCATCCACCAGGGTCACATCCCTGATCCAAATCCCACGCTCTCCTCGCCTTCCACTCACCCATCTCTGGCCAGCCTGTTTGTCCTGTGCCAGCATCTCCGGGGAATGGGTCTCAGATCTTAAGATCCCCAGAGACATGAGCGGCCAAAAGCCTTCCAGAATTCGGGAGCTGTTTTTTTACAGTTTTTACAGGGCGGGGCTCTGACTTTAGAAGGCTTTTTAGCCCTCACCTCACTGGTATGATAGTATCCTAAATAAAAAAATGGCTTGTGTTGGTATCTAGTGCATATACACTACTTTATCTTTCTAACATCATGTCATAATCGGGGTGCCTTTGCCCAGACAAACAGTTGCTAATGAAATACCCCAACAGTGGATGTCAGGTGGATGAAGCTACATGCTGTCATCTATCTTCCACACAATGGTTGTATTATCCCAGTTTGATTATACAGTATGTACTGTAGCAGAGTTGCAACAGTACATGTAGGGACACTGCACACCCAATCATGGCTACCTTGTCATTGACCCCTTGACGCATACTTTGCTGGTATTTGCATTTTGCTGCACTAATATTGATTTAATTTAACTTTAAGAGTGACGCCCTTTTTTTGTTTTTGGCTCAGTGACAAAGATTTCAAAATGAGAGGGAAAAAAAAGGTTGAGTAGGATTTTGTCTGCATTAGATATAATATACATGTATATAATAAATGTTTCAGCAAGTTTTTGTCACTTTGAATGAATTGCATGCCTCTTTTATTATGAATAATAATGAACAATTTAACAACAATTTAAGGACAAAAGTCTTGCATAAATCTTTTACAAAAAATATATTCTGCACTATCTATATATATA
>JAODLI010001041.1:0-32343 GCA_027575585.1 Percopsis omiscomaycus | reverse complement strand
CACCCAGACCACTAGACTATCCTGCCCCCTACTGGCTGGGAGTCCAACACCCAGACCACTAGACTATCCTGCCCCCTCAATTGTGGTGAATCAAGAGCAACGGGGAATTAATTAAACAATAAACAAACATCTGCATAGAATAGATTGATTAACAATAGGCATTTATTCAAATCTGCAGTAAAAAATAAATAATATCTGTTAATCCACAGGTTCCATGATGACAACAGTGATTTCAGTGTTGTGTCAAATGCTACCAATAAGATACAGGGAGACATTCACTGCAACTACTGCACTGGATGTATGCTTCCTTTCGCAAGGATAAAGTTGTTGCCTGAAAATGTAACTATATATATATCTTTTTTTTTTTTAAACAAGCCATTAAAAAGGACTTTGGGAACTGCTAATGCTCGGGAATGAAGGATGGTAAAACAATGATCATATCTCTTAGAAATACCCAAAGTCCCAAAACGTGATATTCTTATCCCTATCCCTGGATCACAGCCAATGGTTGAGCCACTATGAGGGGGATGCTCAATGGGATCCTCTTAAATTAGCCTGGTGTGTCGGTTCCCGCTGGCTCTTAGAAATAAACACTGAAATGTCAAAGGACTTACTAGGAGACAGAAATACACACCGGGGGCGTGCCTAATAACAGCTCTAGAGGTAAACAGTAAATGTGCGTGCAGCAGCGGACCTCTTACGAACAATGGCGATGTTCTCACGCATCTTCCCGTAGTTCACAACGGAGCCCGGCTCAAAGCGGCTCATAGCCACGTTGGCCTTGCCGCTGAGAGCCGCAGAGACATGAAGGCGCCTCGCCCCGGTTCCGAGGGCGAGCTGACGCGGGGAAGAGAGGGGAGCAATGAGTTTGGGCCAACAGCCAGTCATATATTTTAATAACACATTTAACTGCTGAGTAACACTGCGAGATTAGAAGGAGAAAGACGAATTATGCAAGAGAGACCACTTGACTAGGGAGCAATGACAGTGATGTTGTGCTTTATAGAATGTAGTAGAGTCAAAAGGTCGCTTGAAATTGACGGGCGACATTTTTTATTTGAAACACTAAATTATGTTATACCGTTGAATTATTCAAGTGAGAAAAGAGTAATCTCTTAGCCACATATTCCTTCTTTGCGTTGATCCATCATGCTGTCTTGATGTTCAATAGAATCGCATTATGCTGCCGCCCCTAACATTGTGCTTTTACTGACAGTGTTGAGTACAGAAGCGTTTTAAAACCGGGTCAATTCAACATGGATGGCTGACCAGGGGCTCATCAAAACAATAATGATATTTAGAGTGTGTATGACACCTTGTGTAATGAAGGCCTACTTATTGCCACAGTGCTCCAAGTCGAGAATCGCAGTCTACCGTTTGGGGAGAAGGTAACGTTAGTGAGACGCTGTAAGTGCGCACTCAGAAATTCAATAACCTTGTAATCACCTTGTAAAAAAAAACTGGACTTCCGCGTCCACTTTCTAGTTACTGTTGGTCATTAATCGATGGTATTATGTTAACGTCATGTTAGTATACACTGTTGACATGTCTGCTGTGATTGTGAACGCTCACAAACACCGCTATCAAGAGTCAAACGGGGGCACTGTGACCTGACTCACAGCGAGGCGCTGGATAGTTCCATCCATTATTTACCATTTACAAATCCACGTATAGCGACATAGACCGTAATATGGCGTAAATCGTTTCTACCCTATGTCAATATTGTTAAAACACAAATTTCATATGGATTTATGATTTCTTACCCGCAGCCTAGTGACAACGAAACAGTAAGGCGCCATTTTGTTCACTGACAAAGATGTGTGTCGCGCAAATGTGACGTCTCAGTTTTATTATAAAAGCCCGTTATTTAATTTGGTCAAAGATTCTTCACTCTTATTGTTTACATGTATTTATTTTGGATTTGAGTTTAATTATAACCTTCCATGTTTGTAAATTCTAAACGTCTAAACATTTTATAATGGACGCATATTTTATATTCCAGCATTCTAACTGGCATGTGATGTAAAAGAAAGTGCGTCCAGTATAACTAATAGGCCTACTAAGTTAGACCTACTACTAAGTCTATTACATTTTGTTTTATTTGAAACATATGGATTAGCTATTTGGCATGTTTGTAAATAATGTACTGTATGTCTAATAAACACATCTTATATCATAAATAATAATATCTTATCCAACTGCGTAATTTAGCAGACGCTTTTATCCAAAGCAACTTACAATAACATGGTGCTATTACATGGAGCAGGTAGGGGTTAGGGATGCTCAAAGGTAGGCCAAATCTGGGGCTCAAACCCACTACCTTCTGGCTGGGAGTCCAACACCTAGACCACTAGACTACATACAAGGACTAGTAATTTGGCAGATCTCAAAGTTATTATTTAGTTTAAAAATAAAATGAACTACATTAAAAGTAGCCTATAGCTAAATTCATTTAAAAAAATAAAGACAAAGACCTTTGAGGGTATCTAAAAGAATAGGGCACAAAACAACTGGACTCCCTCAGAAAGCATCCCAGCCCACCACACAGAAATTCACTACATAAACGCCATTACCCACAACCCCCTGATAAAGCATGGCTGTATTATGGGCTAGTCATTTTGCTGTACTTGCTGAATGGACACAGCAGCCCAATAAACTATGGGACCTCCCCCTTCCCAACCAATGGAGACTCTGTTGCTATCACCGCTTATATTTTTAGCAAGGGTTAAGCAGCAGCACAGGAAACTATTGGCCTATATCCGTTCGCCAAATAAACTAGAGCCGCTGTTACATTGTATGTAGGCCTAATGTATATAAGAGGCCCTTAATAATGACGACGATATAATTATGCAATGTATCTTATCATATCTCATGTGTCGGTCGGGATTTGCATCATAGTTTAGTATGATTTTTAAATAGTATAGGCTTATAGATTATAATGATTTGGCAATTATTTCGGTATATGTAACCAGAAGATAAAGAAATTACAAATTCTATTTTTTTAAAATAATAATAATAAATACATACAGTTCTTAAGGCTAATAGCACAGGTCCTGTGATGATATCAAGAAAGTAGTTCCTCTGTGTAATACATCCATAGCGTATCCCTACAGTGTTGGGGGTGTGGGCAAGTGAAGCTGTATAAATACGCAGGGATGTCAAACACTAAAGTTTTATCTGGACGTACTATGCATACCGTCAGCTGAGGGCAGGAGACGGGGTGTCACTTTACCGTTTCACAATTAAGACAGCGCTGATGCTCTGAAGGCTAAACACCTGCCGATTAACATTTGCGGTTGACAAATATTTAGGCTACTTGACATATTTGAAAATACAAGAGAATCGAAACGCAGGGGCAGAACTCAAGCTTGACATCAGTAAGTATAGGCTAAATGCTATCCATAAAAGTAGGCCTGTGTGCTTGAGGTGGCAATATGCATATAGATTGATGCATGTTGGCTATTGAAAACAAAATGTTGCGTTTATTTGAGCTACAGCTCATTGTATAGGCCACTGCATGCAAACGATAAAGTTGGAACGTAATCTGATTCAGTAAATTTATATTTTTTTCTTCGTCTTTCTTCGAGTCATCAAACTGATATTCAGAATAAAAGTCTGTTGTTATATTTACCATAGGCTACTGGACTAACGGGAAGGCTACAGAAGTAGCGCTCTTCATTCTGCACCGGTCGAGTGACTAAAATATTCACCATTTATTCAGTCTTAAACTTCTAATGATTAAAATTTGTTAAAAAGAGAGCTATTAAAACGTGTCATAATCAATAGGCTACTATTTGCTCAACCATCGTCAATTTTGATCAAAGTAAATGTCCAGGTAGCCTAGATGCATTACTCTAAGCGTGTCAACATTCGTGAGTTTTTTTTTTCTTTTCTTTTCCCCTTGCAGGTTATTAGCCTGCTACACAGGCACTCGAAAGCGATTCTGATGTTTATTGTTTTTTGTTTTTTTTTACAGTAATTTGAAGTTTTGCTGTAGGCTAGCTTGTTTTGGGAGGCAGTGGGTACATCTAGTCTCGGTGATCTGCTGCTGTTACCGATACAGTGGCAAAGACGCCACGTACATTATGTTCTGGTAAGGATCAGACGTAAACGATGTAGCCTATATTGACAGGGTGCGTTTGCCGACGTGCAATTATTTTAAAGTTCGTAAGCTACAGTAGACCTATGCTCTAAGCGGAACGTATTGGGATGCAAAATTGTGTTTAAGGTTGGAGGTGACTTTTAAAATAAAATTAGTCCATGCCATAAATGGATGTTTGGACCTTCTTGTGGTTAGTCTTTTGAAAAACGTTATTTAGCCTATGCCTATCCTATATTTTGCGTGTCAGGCCTTCACATTGAACGTAGTCTTTGTTTGTAATGACATTGAATGACATTGGCGTTTGACCATTGTTAATTTGTATGTGGTTAACGGTTTGAATATAGCAATGTGTTTTTGTATGCGCTCCAAAATTTAAGCCCGATCTGAGCAAGGCTATCTTGCTGCTGAACGGATTCTCTTGTTTTGCAAGAGCACATCATTTCATCTTCCACTTGTTTGGGAAGAAACCCGACTAAAGGAAATCGTATTAGCTATAGCCTACATGGTTGTGTGTGTATATATATTTTAAACTGAAGCCGTATGTATGCCTATACCCTGTTGTATTTAATAATTTTGTGTCACCCATTTAGCAACGGATTATATAAATCTTGACTAATGTCATTCCTAATACAAAGATGCAACATATTCAGTTGTATATAGCTTGATTTAAATTCTCCTTATGCTTGTAAGATCAGCAGGACTAGGTTTGAGTGACATTGTTTATGTTTGGGGCAGGTGCAGTGGGTGGACACGATGACGCTGTGTTGCCTTATTCACTATTGTATGATGGGAAATGGTGTTTATAAAGGTTCCCCATCTGTCCTACCATTTTGCACATGGCCTTGGTGTGTTTTTATTTTTATTTTTTATAGATGTGTGTGTGTACAAGGTCATATTAAGATTGCTTCCAATGCATTAATAACAGCATCTGTCACGGGCCTCTGGTTTATTTAGTTCTCACTCTGTATTTTTCACAAATATACATCGTGTATAATATCGCAATACATTGGCTTGCCATGTATTGTGGAACATGGATGCTACATCCCTTTCCTCTCAGCTAAAATATCAGCCTGTTGTTGTAAAAAAAAAAAGTAAATGACCACGTCCTTCTCTCTTTTTCCTTTCAGTTGAAACCTGACACTACTGTTGGACATCAGTTAAAGGAAAATATTTGAATATCGTCTGGCCTTTTTAAAGAAGGCTCCTAAAGACTCTTAGACCCTGCAGTTACCATGTTGACCACCAGAGCGCCGCATACTTTACAATAAACCACATAGACCTTTTTTTTGTGTCGCGTCGCCCCCCCCCCCCGTTTGAACACTCTCTGCATCGCTCGGACATTATCTGGCAACAGCCATGCATCTAGAAGTAAAGGTGGCCCTCAACTTTATTGTGTCCTACCTGTACAATAAGCTCCCTCGACGGCGCGCTGATTTATTTGGCGAGGAGCTGGAGAGGATCCTGGTGTCCCGTTTTGAGGGTCACTGGTACCCGGACTCTCCGCTCCGGGGCTCGGCCTTCCGCTGCCTCCACCTGGGAGCTCCCAGGGACCCCGTGGTGGAGCTGGCTGCCAGGAGAAGTGGCCTGGACACGGAGGAAGTGCGTGCCAACGTTCCTGCAGAGCTCAGCGTGTGGATTGACCCTTACGAGGTCTCCTACCAGATTGGCGAGAAGGGGGCTGTGAAAGTGCTTTACTTGGAAGACCCTCCCGGCCTGGGTGGCGAGGGTGACGGGGCAGAGGGGACTAACGGAGAGGGCAAAGGGGAGTCTGTTGTAGAGGAGGCCAAGAGTATGGGCTTTAACCCTGACGCTCAGGTGTTTGTGCCAATTGGGGGCCAGGCATCTCCAGTGCTCATGGCCTCTCTCGCTAGCTCTCCTATAACCCTCTCTGCCCCTTCCTGCCCGGGGCTTTTCAGCTACCCAAGCTCCAGTAGTCCAACTGACCCCACCACCCACTCCTCCAACACATCCACCCCTTCTCCTCCCATGGGGGGGCTGCAATACCTCCCTGCCCAGCAGCAGCAGCAGCAGCAGCAGCAACCACCTGTTCTCCCCAGCCCCCGCCTGCCAATACAGCCCATCACCTTCACCACCGCCAGTTTTGCTGCCACCAAATTCGGCTCGACCAAGATGAAGAAGTGTAGTGGGGCGGGCTCAGCTGGTGGTGGCGCCGTGGTCGGTGTCACCGCCGCTCCCCAGAGGATGCTCTCCCGTTCCCCGACCGCCGTCTCCCCGCCGGAGCTTCTGAAGCACAAACACCTGTCTCTCTCCCTGCATTCCCTCGGGGGCCCGATCCCGAGCCAGCTCTCTCCGAACGCCAAAGAGTTTGTCTACCCAGGATCCCCAGGGACCCTTTACTTTGACGCCGACGCCCAGCACCTGCCGCCGCATGCCAGCCCCTTCCAGCCGCCCCACCCTGTCAACTCCCATCCGACCTTTGACCCTTTCTCCAGCCCACCACCAGCCCAAGGTGTTGGCATCATCGGGGGAACCAGTGGAATCTCCTACATGGAGAACCCACCCTTTGTGGAGGGTTTGGGGAGCTACAACCTGCAATATCCTAGCCAATCTTTCCAGCCCGTGGTGCTGGCCAACTAAGCCTTTATGTACGGTAATGAGTATCACTGTAGCAGGGGTTTGGGTTTATAGGACGGTGATACTCGGGTTTTCTAAAGAATGGTAATACAATTTAGCATTACCTTTACCCTCCATGTGTGATTTGTTTTGCCCCTAGCATTTGTCGTTTGTACTGTACGTTACTGTTACAGTTCATTCTGTTAGTTTTGAATAGGGTTTTCTCCTTCCTACCTTAAGTAGTTTCCAATCTGTTGGTTTGGAGATAATTGTTCACATTGAATGTTTATGTAGGGGAGAGTGACATCCTTAACCTAACCTTAAGTCTAATGGATCCGGTTAGTGTAGCAGTACATGTAGGCCTAATAGCTCCATTCTGCACTGCACTGTCATGCTGTGAAAAAGGACCTTAGCCAAGTCCTGCAGGGAAGAGATGGCATTGGAAAGCTCAGCACTTTGCACTGCAATCTGCTCTGCCCTAGTAAATGCCCACAAATACAGAGGCAGGGTGCTTGTTTTGGTTATAGTGCTCTGTTTTTTTTTGTTTGTTTATTTGTGTGTGGCATAGTGGGATCTGGAGACCCATTGCTTCTGAAACGCCCACGAGCTCGGACCATAATCTCTTCTCTCATTTTCTTTGTTTACTTGCCTCTATTGTGTTGTACATTTATGCCCCAGCTGCGTGTTTTGAAATGCGTCGTTAAAGTGTAGGATACGGTAGGGGTGAGGCGCTGACTGGGGTGAGTCTATCGGAGTAATGTGGGGGAGGAGTAGAGAGGAGTTACCATCACTCGGGTGCAGGAGGGGCTCCCATCACTCGGGTGCAGGAGGGGCATGCACTTGTGGTTCTTCAAACTAAAACGTAATTTTTGTAACGGTGGTTTCATCCGGACACAAATTTAAAGAAATGCCGTGAATGGGAAAGACTGTCGGGAACAATGTAGGGGTATGTAGTGTAGTGGGCAAGTTGAGGGAATATGAAAGGTATATTGACTCTTGCAATTAAGGGATAACTATCTACTAATATCTCAAATACACTCGTACATGTTTTATACAAACAACACACATAATCCTTGGTGGTGTTTGTGGGGGGCGGTACATTATTTCAGCAATTGTGATAAATGGCTTAACATGACTTTGACTGTGAAGGAGAGGTTGTTTTTTTTTCTCTGCATGGAGAAATGTAGATGGGGGGGGCAAAGGACAGCAGAGGAAAGTTAGTGGAATAAGTGAGAAGAGCAACTTGTGGGCTGTACCACCTCCAGAGGCACGCGGGGTGTGTTGGCCTGGAGAGTAATCCTCCTTCTTAAAACCCGACGCACGTTTCTGGTGGTCTTAAATGCTGTTGGAAGCCAAAGGCTCCTGCTAGCTTCTCACCCTGTTCCCCCAACTGCTTAACTTCTTCAATCAGCTCTGTTCTCTTGCTGTTGCATGGTTGAGGTTGTCGTTTTCTCACCCCCAACCCCCATTTGCAGTAGAACTAAAACAAATGTTCTAATGTGTATATTTTCGTTACTTTTAAATGATACCCCATTAGATCTCTGGCAATGTTGAGATTACCTCTGCCGAGTCCACGTGATTGATGGTTAGTCACAGGATGGGTCGGGCAGCCCCATATCCTCCAAATGTCCTTTAGAGCCATCCAGCACTTTATAATATTGGGCTCCTGAGAGTCTATTGCAGCCACAGAAGGTGATCAGTCTCATTTCTCTGCCCTATATGTTAATGGTATATTTTGTTACACCTGTCATGAGATGCTTAAAAGAGAATAAATAGGTTTGTATTTAGATGTGTCATGATGGTAGGGACAATGTTCTCAGTTCTGTCGGTTATCTTACCTTTTCTATATTTGTTAATCGTCTTTCTATAAGATAATCTAAGGACCCTTGACTTGTGCTCACATGGGTTTTGCTATGGGACAGTTTGTCATACGCATGAATGCAACCATGCAAGCTTCATTCCATGTTTTCCTACCGGGGGATGAGCAAGGTGGCACACGTATCTCTTTCTAATTGTTGTGATTGAAAAGGAAAGATGCATTTTTACATTAGTTTGTCATTTATTTCCAAATTTTTTTCTACATTCTCTTTTTGCAGAATTATCAAGTACATTTGTAAACACAATATAAATCTAGGAATATAAATGTAAAGTTATGTTCAGATTATTTGTTTAGTTTCTTATATGCTGAAGTTATTTTTTCCCCAAAAAATAACCATGAATATATATGCAAGTTGAGACGGAAATAATAAATATGTATAAAATAAAGTATTGAATGTGTATTGTACCCTGTATAGCATATGTCAAATAAAAGGCGGGTAAATGTATTCTTCTCAGAATGGGATTTTTGGAGGTTTTCAGAAATGAACGTTTACAAAGGGTTTGCATATGATGTCCATATCGCTTGTTGGTCCTCCCAACTCAAGGCAGACTGCCAACACTAAACTCCATGTTCAAATAGGCAATGCATCTTAAACCAAAAATATTCATACATTTCCAAGTGTTTGGTTTAAAATGCCATAATTTCCATCCCCTTATGTAAATGAACTGCAGGTCTAGGTTTCCAAAACTATCATGCAGTAACAGCTGGTATCTTTCGCCCTGTCACTTTCTGTACCACACAAACTATCTTGCTTTCAATTATTGCCTGACTTAAGTAGAACCTCACCTGTATTATCGAATTAAACAAACCCAATAGACCTAATTAACATTAACCTTTATGCCCCCCCCCCCCCCATACGTTTTTAATTGGTTGTCCATAGGTCTAAAACTACAGCCCTACCCCTGACTATCTCTGCCTACACCCATGAATACAAATGCCTGTCCTCCAGCACAGTGTAATGCCATATATAAAACGCCATGTGATAGTCAAGGGGTCTCTACCTCCATCAAGAAGTCAGTGTTAAATGTATGATGTGGAAAGAAATGAAGAGAAGTAATTAGTCAGTCCTGGTTGAGGTGGCCTGTGATAAATAGAAACTGCTTGTGTAGTTGTCTAGCTTTGAAATCGGGAGAATTTTGGTAGTTTCTTTATACGTAAAAATTGTGTCCAGGTTGTACCGTTAAAAATCTTCAATATCTGTCGGATTACTCAGTGGAATAAGTAGTGTCTTGTTCAGTTTCCTGTGTACAATATGAGTCTTAAAAGGAGCTGTTTGGGTCGTCTCATGGACAAGAAACTAGTTTGGGGAAAGATTCAGGGAGCTGATGTAGGACTATTCTTTGCATTTCAAATGAATAGTGACACTGGAAAATTATCAACAATCAAGATGGCTTTGAGGCAAATTTTGAAGAAAAACAGGCTACTCTCCTAATCAGGTTTGAAAATTACTGAGGAGAAAAATAAGAATTTTGTATTCTGATGTCTTTTGCTTATATCTGTGTTTTATTTTGCACTTTGGGATATTCTGTTGTTACAAAAGAGGTTTATTTTCTATGTAAGATTTAACATTTAAAAAAAATGGCTATAAAGAGTTCAAACTATATATAAATATAGCGCTTTCTTTTTTGCCTGTATTTTATTTTCCTATTTTGTATCTGATCTGTACACTATGTAGCTGTATGATGAATCTTTCACTACTGAAATGCAATGACCTGTTTTCTGTGCTGCCCCTTTGGGATGGGGGAGTTACTACTGCAGTTTCCTATTGTATCAGATTCTTTTTTAAGTTTGTAATAAAAACCGAATGGCAAAAAGAAGCATGGAAAATAAACCAGTTGTACTGTGTTCTGTGTGATCACTGTGAAAAGGCAACGAGACAATAAGTAGAAATTTATGAAACGTGCATCTCAAAGGTACACCGCCCAATTGTGGTGTAGCGCCCCCATAACCCCAGGTTTCCTCACTGATTAATGTTTTGAAACATAACTGCACAAAGGTTCATGGGGCTTTAGAGTGGGGTAGATAACATCTGCACACAAGGACAGCCCTTCGGGAGCACCGGGACATCTCCCAGTGGCCTGAGGATTATTCTGACCTGGTGTAAACAGTCAACTTGACCATCGATAATATAGTCTACAGTAGCAAACAGTAGGCCCTCCTAATGACCTCTCGTACATTCACACCGCCAGCGACAGCTAGCTACAAAGCGACAGACCGTCTTTCATTTCAATTTGCGCCGGCCGACAGTGATCTGAAAAGAGGTTGGCGACTAAACGCTCAGCAACTTGGCGACTGGGGAAGTTGACCAGAGTCCTATCAAAATTTTAGTGACGCGGTGCAACGACTAGACAATCAGAGATTTCTAGGTGTTCATCTGACGTCCCTCCCTCTTCTTGACGACCGAGAATGAAGGACCTTGTACCGGGACAATCGCAATTTGAACGATAGCCTACACTCTTCATTGACCACCAGTCACTGGAAAAATAGCATACCCTAACAACTATATTCAGATAGGCTTGTTGGTCAGTCCAAAATTGTTTTATTTTGATTAACATAATGGCCAAATTTCTAAGTCTGTTACCCGTTACATTAACAAATAGGGTTAGCCTACAAAATGAGAGATCTCCTGGTTTGCGTTAACAGGGTGTCCTGGGATGGAGTCAAATTCCGGGCCTGAATTATTGTTTGAATTATTGTCTGCCCCCGACCATGTGAGCACTATAGGTTGGAGGGGTAGAAAGGAACACTAGTTTGAAACTTTTCGAGTCATTTCGATCAAAACATGAATTTTCATCTGTGCGTCCTTCCCGAGGTAGCCTACGACATTGCAAATCAAAGTCCGTCAGTCCATGCCTGTGGTGTTGTGAAACCCTCAGACGCTAATAACAGGGCAGTAGGCTATGTCCTTGCTATTGCAGTAAACACATCCAAGGGAGGATTGATCAATAATTCAAAGCTGAGATGAAATCCTCAAACAGTAAACAACCAGATTGCTCGCTGCCCATCTCAGCTGGACCCATCCTGCTGCATATTACCTGATATGTCATCATCCAGCAGTATGTGTGTTGTATGTTTTTATCTGTCAGATGAAGCCATCTAAGTGCACATAGCTATAGCTCTCATTACGTAGCAGATACTCTCTGGTCTGGAACACTGCTGTCTACAATAGACTGTAGCGGTTTGACATTAACATGCATGACAAAGGACATCTTTTGGATCTGCTCTCCTTCTGTGCCACTCGCCCACTCTCTGCCTCACATCTCGCCTCCGTTCTCTCCCCCCCGCTCACATGGCTTCCTTGATCTCACGCTCCTTTTCCCAACCCTGTTTTTCTCCGTCCGTGACTCCCACCCCTCTCATCACCAGCCTCGTTTCTCCCCAGCCTCCCCTCCTCCTTCACCTATTTACTCCCCTTCCCCAGGCTCTCTCTCCTTCCTTTCACCACACTTTCTTTGTTCCATCCATCCTCCCTCGTCCCATGACTGTTCTTGTTTCTATCGCGCGAGCGCGCCTGCCTAATAAAGCTGGGCTGCTTCATCTGGTCGATGACTCAGACAAGGTCGACACAAAATCTCCCCTTTATTAGGTTCACTTTATTTAGTATGCATAATACAAGATGTAGGACAGAACGGGATTCTGCCATCGCACAGAGCCTACAAAAGTGTAGGACTATAAAATAAAATAACATTCAAAACAATACATTTTTATATTTATTTTAAAAAAAATGATTCTCATAAACAAAATATTAGAAATGACAAATATTTAATTCAGTTTTTAAGCTGTTTTGAATAGTTAAGATGTTTTGCTACATATGCTTTTCCTCTATAAACCTTGTATAGGCCCTTGTTTTTATTTATTTTATCTTTTTGATGGGCCCTTTAAGCCTATACCTTTAATAAGCCTTGTGCAGAATTCTTGAAGTTTGTAATTGTGTTAGAGAGTAACAAGTTTCAGTCAGTACAAGTATGCATTAACAGCATAATGCATTTGGAGTTTGAATGTCAATGCAGAATAAACCAGCTTTCTGGGAAATATTATACTGGACCATCAGGTAACTAAATCTACATATGGATACATGTTTTTACAATATAGAAAAGAATCCACACGGTGATAAAAAGAAAAAAAATTCAATGGATGTTTGCGCCAAGGTCCAACAACGGCGACACACGGAAAGGTAACGCTACAATGCCAGTTGCTAACACTTTAAAAAAAAAGATATTACCGTACAATGCACCATCATTAGTCCATCAAATAACGTGCCGAGTACAATGTAAATATTTTTCAGTGATAAATTTACAGACATAAGTACACTTGGTGTAAAATGTTCAGAAAAAATGTCACAATTTTAACTGGGTTTCATGCATTAGAATCCCTTACTACAGGGGATTAAACTGGAAGCACAAATGTCTCTATTTAATACACCGTAAAGACTTTAAATAAAACCTCTTCATTGAAAATAATAAGATAAACAAGAGTATTATTGCCTCATGTACTTTAACTTCCAGGTTTAGTATGTTGATATTAAAACAAACTGATCACAGAAACCCATATCAGCCAAAAACACTTGAGATTTTTAGTCCCATTGCTTAACAGTCGCTCATGAATTTACTAATTTAGACGTAGTCCCTTTGGCAAACAGAACTCCATTCATTTGAAGGTCGAGGTTTTACCCAACAGTACTAAGCTGCCTTATATGTGCTCTGTCATCCAACCAATGCACCTTTGTAGCCTCACAAAGCATTTGCATGAATCTACATTCATGTCATTACTGTTGGAGCATTTAAAAGAAGAAAATCTTGGATGAGGTAAATATGAACCCGCCCCATCCTTGGTATAGATTCTAAGAAAAATATCCTGTAGTACTCTTTTAATAAAGCTCTTTTTTTAAATAAATATCCAAAAGCACAGTCTGCCCATTGAAGTCCCTGCATCGTCATTGCTTCAAATTGGAATATTGTTCCTCAAAAGGAAATATAATATGACATATTGTTGTACACCACAAACAATAGATGCATTATTACCATAAGAACAAATATAGCACTATCATAATGTGGCTATTTGGCAAACATATAGCGTTCCATTTTTGAAGACACAGACAGAATCCCTGTCTCAAAGTTATGGGAAACAAACCATGACATGTCCTTTATTTACAAACTTCTGGAGCTGATGTCTTTGGGCCTGGCGACCAAAAAAAATAAATCCAGCTTTCACTACACTGACTAGGCAGGAAGTGGCACTAGTGCCCTCTACTTGCAGTGTACAGTAAAATAAACCACTCCGATTGTAACACACCCCTCCACCTGTGAGGGCCATTAAGAAACACTAAACAATCCCTGTTGAAGCCCATCTGTCAAATCTGTTCCTAAAATTTGGGAGGTTCCCCAACAGTCGATCTACGTTGAGTAGAAAAGAAAAAGTAGCTTTTAACTAAATCATGCTTCTCTTTTAAGGTATTTTTTAAGCTCCCAACATACTGATACCCAATCATCATACTGGGATTTTCACACTATGCATCTAGTCTCCTCACACTGTTTTTTTAACAGAATGCAAATGACTAACACACAAATGCACATACACATCTTTGTGGTACAGGGAGACTATGTATACAGAGTTTTTATTAAACGTGTAAACGTCTATGTGTGCAGAAATGTGTGCATGTGTCTGTGTATCCAAGCAAATGCAAACACAAAAGGGAGAGCTTTTGAGCCATTCGCCACAAGCTAACGCGACACCTTTTTTCTTGTACTACCTACTTTATCAACGCCTCCCCTCCCGGAAGTACTGTGTTGGAACAGTCACACGCTGGTTTAATCGTGTGTCTGTCCATTTCTCTACTGCCCGGTAATGGATAAGTCAAGGTCTTGCATGTTAGGTGGGTAGAATATTCTGTTGGCTCTTAAGGGAACACTGCGTTTTAATACACAGAACTTATAACTGCCATCACAACTTTGGTCCACAGACACTAGTCGTGGTGTGTGTGTACCATGTGCATGTGTAAAATGTATGATGATCTCTCCGCATTAACCTCTGACCTGTCTTAAGAAAGCCTAGTGGAAGGATACGCATTAACCCCGTGTGCGTGACCCACGGGACTGTCCAGAGTCAGCACTTTCCTCCATGTGTAGGAGCCAGGCGCTCTCCACAGTACACCCTGGGACCACCACTCCCCCTGCGTATAGCTGCCACACCGCCTACCAATGGGCATCCACCGCTCCAGTCTCACGTCAGGAAGGAGCGACGTGTACGCGGTGACCAGTGCAATTTTACACTCCCTCTGTGTTTGCCATCTTGGTTGTATTGAGAGGGGGGAAGGAGTTCTGCTTTTGTCTGGTGTTTTGATACTTTGCCGGTGTCTTAAAGGGGGCCGTACTTGGCCTCGTATCGGGCCAGGATGTTCTTGCAGCGCCCGCAGTCCTTGCGTAGCTCAGCCACCTGCTGCCTCAGCGCTGCGTTTTCCCGCTCCAGGAAGGAGGCGCGCACCGTAATCTGGTTCTCCTTCAGCCGCCGGGCGTCACGGGAACGCTTGGCGGCCATATTGTTCTTCACTCTCCTGGACCAGTATTTGTCATCCTGGAGGAATCACAGAGACGGACAGAAAGGAGACAATTGGATTAAATAAAAAAGCACCATATACACAGTACATACATACATATATACAGTATATACATATACATACTGTACATACACATATATATACACACACACAAGTTTTTATTAAAAGTGTTATTGTAATAATTTATTAATTACATTTATAAAATTTATAAAAAAAGGCCTCTTTCAAAAGGATTGGTCAGTTTTTAAAGATTATAGGGTTACAAACATTAACTAGAATTCATATAAACTAACTGATGTCATTCACATTAATTATTAATGTTAACTGTTAGTCTGGATGAAAAGTCAGAGGGCCAATGCCAACAGCATACCTTCTGTTCATTAGGAACATACACTTTCTTGGCCTTCTTGATCATAGGCTGTGGTTTCAGCTCCTCCTCAGAGAATTTGTGTTTACGTGGGTTGAACAGCTCTCCACCAGGGACACTGGAGAGCACCAGGTCTGTAGGGTCCGGCTGGAAATTAACATCCACCTCGATGGCCTCTGGGTCGAATGGGGATGGTGTGTTCCGACCAACAATCTTACGATCTGGGGGAACGAGGAGACAGTACGGTAATGCAACTTAATGCAAAGGCAGATGGACTTTGCGATTAAGCCGATTCTGATGCCTGATTCCAGCCGTATATCCCAGGAGCGACAGTGAACATGTAAGCCCTAATATAAACAATGTCTGAAAAGACAGCTGTTGCTAACTTATAGCTGTAGTTCATTGCTGAGTTGTTGTAGTTGGGGAACGGCTGAATCTGTCACCGCCAATGAGTTCAAAACCTTTTCCATTCCTTGGCAACCACAAACTCCTACAAACCAAAATGTACTCACCAGTTTCTCTCCTTTTCCCCTCCACCTTAACCACAGCCACTTCCTCAGACCCCTGATCCTCCTCTTCCTCCTCTTCCTCCTCCTTCTCACCCTCCTCCTCCTCACCCTCCTCCTCCTCCTCCTCTTCCAGCTCCTCATCGTCCATCTTGGCTGACTGGAGGGTGATGATGGTCACGGGCTCCTCGGGCTCCGAGGTGGCGGGTGGGGAGGGGGAGGAAGTGGGGGCCGGGGGAGGAGGTGTTGAGGCAGAGGCGACAGAAGCAGTGACGGTGGTCGCTATGGCTACGCCGGCGGCCCTGGAGCCGCATTTCGGGGTCTTCTGCAGCTCCTCCTCCTCGAGGGTCACGGGGATCCCGTTCTCCAGCAGGAACTCGTCCAGGTCCATGTACTCTAGATGGAAGGTCTCACCGTCGTACGGGATGGTCTTCTCCCAGATGGCAGGGGTGAGGGAGGCCGACACACCGCCGGAACCACCACCCCCACCACCACCACCCCCACCACCAGCTCCACCCGTGGCCCCGGAGCCTCCTCCGACGCTGCCTCCGTCGGCTCCACCGCCCTCCGCATCCTCAGAGGAACCCAGCTTCTCTTTCTCTATCTCTGTGGCAAAGAGAAGGACGGCACGGGGATGCATTAAGTCTGAGTCTTGAGTCTAAAATTATATTCAGGAGCACACACACAAATACACACCTGTGTGTGTGTGTGTGTGTGTAAGCAATAACATAACACACACACACACTCACAGGTGTGTGTGTGTGTGTGTGTGTGTAAGCAATATCATAACACACCCACACACACACACACACACACACACACACACACACACACATACTTTTCCATTCATTCATCAACTGCTTGATGTGTGTCTGGGATATGTGATGCCTAAACACACAGCAGCATATAGACACACCTGCCAGGTCACTGAGATTCAAGTAGAACAAGGATAGTTACTGGGCCAGATTAAATGAGACAGACTTGTGTTTTGGAGAAACAGGAGAAGAGGTTGAGAATTTTTTTAAAAGGGGGAGGTTAGCCATGCTTGTTTATGACACATCGACGGTAAATACAGCCATAATCAATACACGGAAAAATATATATTTGATGAATTAGCTCATTGTATAGACATTGAGTTGCTTCTCTTAAACCACCTTTATTTTTGTTGACTACCTGGCTCCAGGGCAAAGAGACAGACGGTAGAACTTTTTGTTCTAATTTTGCAAGCGCCTGACATTAGACTGAACTGGCTCGACATAACATATGGGATAACACCCTTATTTACCGTTTATCGTCTATTGATAATACAAATTATTTGCATGCATTTCACAAAAACGTTGTGCCCATTATAAAATGTGGATGTTTAGGACAACAGCCTTTGGCGTTTTTAGTAAATAGATTACGACGCATATGGCAGCCTAGTTTCCAAACCGTCAAAGAAATGCCATAACTATCGAAGCGTTATGAGCGTCTTTCGTCGCGTGTTTAGCTTTCTTACCGTCGTCGGCTTCCTCTAGGATGTTAGGAGGAGGGATTTCCATAATCTTCTTTAAAACAAAGGGGAAAGACTTCTGCGGACCTGTTTTACTAGGCTGAACCGCCACGGCGACTGTGGCTTTACCGGGCATTGTTCCAAACTCGACCAGACGTTGTTCCTGCCGTCAAATAGAGACTCGGAGGAAAGCGAAACAAATGTAGGCTACGAGAAGCGTCGTCTCCTTCTTCTCTTATTTCAGCGTATGCTACTTTGAAAGATGTTTGTCAACAATAACGGTTTGGAGGCAACCAAGACTACGCCAACATGCCAGTGTCCGCTCCCAGAGAGAGAGAGAGAGAGAGAGAGAGAGAGAGAGAGAGAGAGAGAGAGAGCGCTTATTCAATATTAATGAGCTGCGAGTCACACCCCTGGCAAAATAGTAGACGCGGATTGGTCGTGTGTGCAGACTACATGAATATGTATCACAACAGATCTATAGAAATCTCGCTCTGTGTGGCAGCAGCGCGACCACTTATTGTCAACAAACAGCCATAGATAATTGTTCATGCGACAGACTCGTCTGTCTTCTTTACCTACAGTTTACGTGAACCACTCCGAGCTGTCCCTAAACACGTAGCCTCTCATCCAGCCACTGGGAAGGTGGTCGTTGAACACGATAAGAGGGCGTCTAAGGACAATCACATCGTGTATATATTTATGATCATTTCAAAAATCTGCATACTGACACATTAGGTCAAAATGTGTATACTGTATAATGTATAATGTAAATACTCTTTGAGCATGCATATCATATAATCCTATGTGACCTGCGCGCAAGTATCCATTGTTTTTTGGCACCTACAGTATAATACTGTAATTTCCGCAAGGACCCGCGTGTATCTTTCCGTACCAAAACACATTTCACTCGTGGCCAAACACGTGCGCACCCTCCTCCTCCGCCTCACGTGAAGGAACGAACTGTCGGTGGGCGGGGCTAGGGCACGTGCGACTCTGGACGGTGGGATTATCGTTAAGAGAAAATGCGAGAATGTTCCCGCACGCGGAAAATAGCTGCCGCAACCAGAGGTGTTTCCTCGCCCGTCGGTTGATTTTGTACTGCACACCGTTCTTTATGTTTCCTTTATTTTTCAACATATATAGGCTTCGTTAAAACAGGGTGCAATAGCAGCACAGCTGGCTCGCGGTGTAACAATCACAATTTCCCCGCTTATTCTAATTAATTATAGCGCACATTTTTACAATCACAATCGTGTACGCACGTTTCTATTTCCATTTTAAAAAAGAAAAGAAAAAAAAGAAATGTACACTTTCCACATGGCACGCGCCTTCATGCGCCAGCTGTACCGAAACAGCGTCACGTTTCAGCGTGCGCGCGTGTCTGTGCGGCTGGCTGGCACGCGGCGCCGAACGCCCGTGTTTTTGTTTTGTTTTTTTTCAGCAGGATGTTCCGGAACACAGTGTCCCAACATTCCACCGTCTCCTTAACGGCGCTTCGAGAGGCGCTCGCGTAACCGAGGAAAACAAAGACCATTGTTTGGTGTTAAACGTGCTGGAGGTTTAATTCGATTTGAATCAACAAACATAGACTTGCGGTAGAATTGACATCACGTGGTCTTGTGTGCAAGTTGATCCTTTTGACACGTTTAATCGTGTCCTGTCCCAACATTGACGATCTAATTTAACACCGTGTAGACTTACGTTTTTAGATTTGAGACTTAGAATACTGGCCTACACCTTGTAGTCCACCTCGCGTAAAACACCACAAAGAGGATTCCCTCTGATGTGTGCTTATTTTGTGGGAACAGCCGAGCCAGTCGCGGGTGAGGTTGCTTGTTGTCCCAAACGTTGTTTGGAGACACAGAAGGGTGCGTTTTCCGTCTGTAGTTTTAGCTGCCTTAAAACACGATTGCATCCATCGCAACCAAACAGTTTTATAGGAAAAGATCATCACTATTATTTCATTGTCCATTCTAGAGGGGGCCTGGCTGTTCCAAAACTACCGTCGTTTATGTTGTATTTAGCCTATATTGTTTATGGCAGGGTGTGCTGCTGCCTAGGCTACTTTGTCAAACACTTAAATAAGTATCCAATAGCCTACGTTGCTATTTTAGCAATTAAAATCAATCTGAAAATACTGTATATATAGCCTATATTCATTAATAGGCCTACTGTATAATTAAGCATGGAAACACTAGCGGGCTATTTCAGTGTTATTGCATCAGGCTACAAGCCAACCTGGAAGGCAGCGAGAGAACGCACACATGCAGCCCGTAACTAAACACCACCCATGTGGGTTTACAAGTTTTGTGTTTGGAGTGTCAGAAGGCTACATAAGTATCAGCCAGCTACAGATACATTTGGTTAGCCTGTTGCCATTTAGATTGACGGATCAAATTGAAAAGTATCTTTAGTTATATGGTAGCGATAACAATTTTTGCAAAAACGGCACTTGGGATGTCAGCAAGGTGGCGTCTAGGATAATGATTTTAAAATAACGCCGAAGACTTCCGAGACAACATTTTCACTATGCCAGCATATCACGACACTGGTGGCATTTCAACAATTCAGTTCAAACTTACCCTTCTCATCACATTTAGAGAAGTGGAACGGATGGTCAATCAGAGACTTGAAGAGATCAGGCACGTCTCCAAAATATATTTCGTTTGCTGTAGACATGATCAATGACGTGTCCTACAGCGTGTCTAGTTTGAAGTATAATTTCAGCATAAAGAAACGCACTACTTATGGTCTGTGTTGACTTTAACCACTTTCTACAACTTATCAACTGCTGTCACGTCAATTCACCCATGTGCAGAGAAAGCAACTTGTCAGTGTGCAAAGAAACCACGCCCCGAGATCCAGATATAAATAAATAAAAATACACGCCCAGCGCTTGCTGAAAGAAACCCCCGGCTTACATTCGTTTTCGGCTCTGTCAGTTATGCCAATGAACAAAACAAGAAATAAAGGCGAGCTGCACGCCCATATCAAGCGTGCGACACTGCGAGAATAAGTCTATTTAACCACGGCCGTGTGTGAGACGAGATTTTAGGAACAGCAATCACACTGCACCGCATGTGAATAGAATTATCTTTGGTCACAATTTTAAGTGGAAAATATTAATTTGAACATTATAGAGACTTACAACTTCATCATCCATCACGTAGGTACATGCACAATCCTTCCATATTCATACATATTTGAGCGGGTATTGCAGACCAGGAAATCGTCCACACGTGAATTGTAGGCACATCCATCTTTTGGTTTAAAGAACAACGGAGCCGTTGTGTTATAATCTGCCATGCTGCTATATTACTGTATAGTCCCTACCCTCGAGGGTAAAACATTTTAGACACCGAAAAACAAAAACCTGACAGAAATACTTTAATCGTGTTGCTAGTAGCCTAGGCTACACACAGTGATCATGAATTGTCATAACACAATCTTCTACATTTCCCATCTGGACATTTAACAAGAACACTCTTATTCAGTGAAACCTGACTTACGGGTTTTTACAAAGAATCAGAAGTAGTAAATGTAGTAGTTATGCACTCCTAAAATGCAGAGCCTTTGTGTTTTAGTTAAACTCAAGTTTCACAAAAACAGAACAATGCCATCACAGCTGAATGCAACTTGACCTTTAAAAGCCACCCTTGAAACTAGTGTTACAAAAACAGCAACCTGGATGTTGGGGGACCAAGGAGTACACCTTTAATGCTAAAGGTTATATTTATGTGTTTTGGGCAACATTTAACTAACATTTACCAATATTACTTAAATTGTACAAAGGCTTATAGTAAAAGGATGCATGAGGCACATGTTTTGGCTTTAATAGTTCATTCTAAAGTTAAATACAAGAAACAGAGGATGCCTCCTTGTGGACATGGACAGTGGATAGGAGACAAGGTTCAGAATGACCTTTTTAAATGATTTATAAAAATAAAATAAAAGTATGTGTGCTGTGTATTTGAACGCAAGTTTGACTTTCACCCCTGAGAAAACTGGGATTAGCAAAACCTTTAATAGACATAAAATGTAAGTAGTATTATTTTAAAAACAGCAACAGCATTGCGTTGCCCTTTCCAGACAAAATACTTTTAGTCCTGCAGAAGAAAGTTGTACTTCCCAAAGTCAAACTCGTCAGGCATGATGAGCATATCTTCTCTGGCTTTGCCAAGCTTTCTCCTGAGAAAGTCTCGTCGTTCCATCCACTCCTGCAGCTCCTCAGAACTGTGGGCGTAATCACAGCTCACACCCTCGGGACATTGGCTGTGCAACCTGTCAATCACAACATTCAGACGCTTATTGCCAAATTGTACATTTTCATTACCACAAGACCGTGTGGGGGAGGATGAAAACACTGTTGGATCCTGAATACTCTTGAAAGACACACTGTTCTTGAGTAAACAAAACAATGAGCCAAAAGAAAAGAAAACTTACAGCAGCGCTGCAAGACAGAATCCTCGCAGCAGGGGGCAGGGTTGCACACATGCATATCTCACTCATTTACCCCCCCCCCCCCCCCCCACAAAGTTGAGGTTACAACATGTAACCTCTACCATGCACACGAGCAGTCGCAAGTTATGAAGACATTTAAAAGATATTATAGATAATACAAATCTAAAATATTACAAAAGTATTCATAAAATACACAAATAAAAAAAAAGAAATTCAAAATCATCTTGTGACCCAGCAAAAGCATTTCACGACGCCCTACTGAACTAGTGGAACAGTGTCCTGCACCGTCGGCCCCCTCTGAGCACATTACCAGCAACGCGTAGTGATTCAAAGCCCATGTGAACGGACTCGGACAGAAAGACGGGCGTCTTTACCTGGGGCAGATGTGGAAGTGCGGGCCGGGGAAGCGATGGCTCCAGGTAAGCATCTCATCCTCTCCCTCACAGCCAAACACGCGGTCCTTGTGCTTCTCAGTGGAGATGTGTCGCTGCCACTGTCGTTCGCTGTTACTGTGCTTCCCACACAGACGGCAGTGGAAGCCACTCTGAAAACACAAACGGCAACAGTTGTTGGTATTAATAATAATAGTAAAAATAATAATAATAATAATAAACAACAACATGACAGTACAGACATGAGAGAACAGATCCTTACAGTCAACACAGGGCTACAGAGGGGACCCATGTGTATGCATACAGTACTACAAGTCTCGCACTTCTCTCCACTTCTCCACCTACAGCATTCACAGGCTTTCTACACCCTCCCACATCCATTTGCACATTAATGCACAGTTGTGTTTCGAACAAACTGTTACCAGGGGTGGATATTGGGGTCGGGCTACATTGCAATTGAGTAGCGCACCTTTGAACAATGAAACCAAATGAATAATTTCTACCCACCATTGGTTCTGCATAGTCAGTTGGCATGACGATGTACTTCTCCTCAGGTTGTGAGGGCAACGCTACGTCTGTTTGACGGTTTGGACTGGTGAGGGACAGCCACATGTCATAGATCTGCTGCATGTCTTTCACTGGAAGGATGTCGCATGTTACTTGCGGTACATGGTGCAGAAATCATGCATTTACAACACCACAATATTGTAAAACCTCAAGCTGAACGTTTAGCCACGGCTTAACCATGTCACGGCCATTTACCTTGTCAGTTGGCATACAGTATGTGTGATTATGTGCGACTTGGTAGTGTGTAACCTTAACATGTTTTCCATAATTTAGTGTATTCCTATCTACTACCTAAGAATAATTGGTGTTTTGCCTCAAATACAGAAATCCTTTCACCGAGAACCACAAATAAAATTAGCAGCACTAAGTACTTTTTGTTTGCATAAACATTAAAGTAATAACATAGACAACACCGTATAAACATATGAAAACCATATTGCAGCGATTTCTTTCTGCATGTTGTGCAGAGAGGGTGACTATCTTAGATCAAGTTTCGATAACATTTTTAAAATACAGCCACACTACAGATTTAGTCCGCTTAGAAGGCTGAAAAGTCTCCGGAGTGCCGTCACTGCCTTCTGCAGTGTTTTCATTGATGCAAGACAAACCCACGTTGCACCTGCATCTGGGTAACTGTTTCGGTTGATGATGGACAGTATTTACTGTGAGCTTTTCAGCGCGGTAATAAAACATGGTTTTAAAAAATCATAATATACATTTGAAAAGGTAATTCTAACCGTCAGGAATTTTACCGTGGTTTATCATGAAACCGGTAAACGGGTCATCTGTAGCCTCAAATAACAAGTTTACACATGGGCAAGTCTTATTGTCTCAACTTTACTCTGCTAGAACTCAATCAATTTAATCCAAAAGAGTGTCTCTTAAGGACCAAAAGGGTGCTTAAGAGGGAAAAACACTGTAAAAACTTACAGACATTATTCTTCATGTAGGTCCAAAGCTCCTTCTCTTCTTGGCTGTGAGCAAAGGTACAGTTCCATGTGTAGTTACACTTTCTTTTCTCTAGAATTTGGGCACATATCTGCAAAGAGAAAATGTGATGATGAAAATTAAAGCAACTTAAGACAACTAAAACCTTCGAAACAGTAAATTGCAAACCTTTACAATTTAGATCTAAAAACACAATAACATTTTAAGCAAATCAAAATATCACGTCAACACTTTCAAAACAAAAAGGGAATGTTGGACAAATAATTTATTAAACTATTGCAGGTTTATAATCACTAGCTGTGCTCCATAGAGATTAGTACAGTTTGCTAGCATGCATGCCTTTACACGTCAAAATGAACAGCAGATAAGACCTACGTCATACTGCAAAGGGTAGTTCTTGGTGAACGGAGGTTGTCGAACCTGAACCCACTTAATACTTCCCAGTGATTTAACAAGCAGCACCCGTCGCTCTTTCCCCCATCTGATTGTAGGAACAGAGACAGAAAAGCCGATGAAAATGCTTTTATATATTTCAAAGCAGACACTTTTCCCACAGCACGTTTCTTTTGAATGCATAAACACATTTAGCTGCCGTTAGCATGCATGTCAATGTTGCACATTCTAGTGTAACATCACTCACATGTGCCTGGCCTTGGCTGTGCAGTACTTCAGGGTTTTGTCAGGTTCGTTGATCTGGCCGTTCTGCCAGCACTGAGCACAAACAAACTTCATGTTCATGTTCAGACTCTTGCAGCTTCCCGCTTGTCCCAATTTAGGTTTGCTGCCACTTCCCCCAACAGTTCCCGAAGACGGCTTAGGATTTAAAAAGGCGACAGAAGAACAATTGTGATGTGATTATTCTGCATTATAGTCATCCCTTATTCATAATCCAGGATATATTGAGATACATTTCAGGTTTGTTTACATAGATTCTTTAGTAGAGATTCCATTACTAAAAATCACACATTTTAAAAAAAACGCACAAAAAGCTGTCGATTACTGTAGGTAAATTTAAATGAATATAAAGGTTAGCGTAGTGGTTAGGCAATGAATGCAGACTCCCAGCTGAAAGGTTGTGGATTTGATCCCCAACATGCCCAGCCAAGTAAATATCCTTGAGATGTTTAAACTATACCTGCTCCTTAACACCTGTAATTGTACTGTAAGTCACTTTGGATAAAATGTGTCTGCTAAATGACCCAATTGTAATTCTATAAATCCTGCCAGTAAAGATGCAAAAAAGGCCAGAAAGAATATTGGCACTTCAAGTTCACATAGAAACTTGTCAGATACGTCAGGAACACACTGTAAAGTAAGAAGTCTTGGAAGTATTGTAAAGTGTAATATTTTTCTTACTTTGGTCATTTTCTGTTTGGTTGCATTCTGCTCCATTTTCTCAAAATATTTTGCAGATTCTTTCACAATATCTTCAGGGGTGATACCTGTAGGTCCCACACAGACAAATTCAAGATAAAAATATAGCCGCAAGCGGCGGTTAACAGGGTCCAGGCAATATTGCAGCCGTCTACCAACCAAGAGAATTTGACATGTTTAACATGTGAAAAATATACAGTATAGGAAATGGGACCAATAATAATAATAATACCAATTTTCATATTTTTGGTTAAGCAGTTGAGATATTGACACGTCAGTTGTAGCACCCCCTATGGATGGAATTTTACTAAATTTGGCATACGGCCAAGGAATATTGTGGATTGTGCATATCAACTTTTCTTAAGTTTGGTTAATTACAACACAAGATATTGCCTGTAGAGTCATTAAGGGCCACGCCTTAAATATTGATGGAGTCGGACCCAATTCCCAATATCAGATCTCTGGTCTAAACACTGAATCTAAACACCTCTGTACATTTGTACTTTAACTACCATCTGTTGCTTTGGATGTGAAATGAAAATACATTTGTTAGTCACATTTTAAACCCAGTACAGTTTGTGAACAGTATAATTTAATAAATTATACTGTTCACAAACTATACAAATGGTTTATATATATTGGGAACACAAGTTACAATATATCAAAAGTTATTATATTATACTGATATGAGAAGGAACATCACTCAATACTGAACACAGCTAAACCATCCTGTAGATAATGTTTCAAACACTAGATTCAGGCAGTTTGTTTGTTTTTATCTTTCCATAAAAGATATTAGAACGTTCCCATTTCAGTTTGCCTTGTTCCGTACCGTCAGAGGCCACTACCTCACACCGTCACAACGCAACGTATTGTAACGCAACTTTCATTCATTATTTACAGCATGGTGCGTGGTTCTGACAGACTGTTACCCGTGTCCCGTTGCACAGTCCAGGTTTTGAGCTCCACGAGGGAGTGGGCAAAGTGGCAGTTATCCTCTCGTTGGCAGCCGTAGCGGATGGCATGGCGGCACACGTCCATCTGGTACAGGGCGTCCAGAGGGCGAATCTTTCTGTAGTTCACAGTGGTGGTCTTCATCACGTATGCCAAGCACCTGAGGGCACCAAAGTGGAAGTTAAAGACAAAGAAATTAAATAAAATATCAAAACATAAAAATATATATATTTTTTAATATTTTATTTTCATCTTATTTTAAATTCTATTTACGTCATTTTCCTGTAAAAAGGCAAGGCAAGTCCGAGAGGGCGTACTTAACATTCTTATATAAAATGGCATGGGTCTAAATCTGTAAAGCCACATAAACAGAGATAGCTAGCCATGGTTCACAGCAGTATTTTCAGTTGTTCTTTCCTAAAATAACTTTCCCCCCAATTGTTTCCCAGTTTCCAATTGCAGAAATTGGAAACCAAGAGACCAAATTCGATTCCTCCTATTGTTTAACTAGGAAACACAAAATCACAGAAGCAAGATACTCTCTGACTGACACTTTCCGTGTCATGTTGATGACACACAGTGTGGATTCAAATTTGGAAGGAGGAAGACGCACGTCTTAGTGTTTTTTCAACTCACTTATTGTCTTCAAATTTGTGGCAAACGTGCAGGTTAGAGCAGACGGCAGGATTGTCTCTGCGATGCCTACTGATAATCCTAGGTTTACTGTCGAAGCACAACTGGAGAGAGAGAGTGGAACACAAACGGTATAAATAAGAAAACAATTCATTTCGAGAAGAATATCAATGTGAAAGATAGTCTATAGTATATAGTATATATAGTATAGTATAGTATAATAGTATATATTTTCAAGGAACACGTAACAACACGCTGTCCCTCCCCGGTCGAGCTCGCCGGTGTATTTAACCACCGGCCGTCGGCCATCCGCGCATTCAACGCACCCCAGCGGCGCACCCGTACGCAATCCCCTCATCAACCCTCTCCTGCTGGCTATATAAGCGGGAGTGGATGAGGGGAATTGTCGGAGATTGCTTATGTTCTGCTCGATATGCTGTCAGTCGTACCTCGGAATTTGTGTAATACTTGATTAAACCTCGCGAGCATAACGCTCAGTTTCTTCTACGCTGTTTCACCGGGTCTTCTTCGTGCCTCGCACCTGCACTCAGCTCAAGTTCAAGGGACATTTAATGATACAACTCCACTGTGTGTGGCTCTACCCACCTAATACATGAAATACTTACCTGACAGAGAAAAATGAATATGCCCTTGTGCTCTTGCAGAAGCTGTATGACGCTAAAAACTGGATCTAATTTGATGGCTGGTGTCTCAAACAGCAACTTTCTATCCAGGGTTCCCTTCCTCTCTTCTGTCCAAACATCTATTTCAAGTTGGTTGAAGGCAAAAGTACAGTTTTCTCCATACTTGCACACACCCAAATCACCAGAGTTCAGCAGCTCTGGAAAATGAGAGTATACCAAATAGATTTTATACAGTGTACAAGATTCTACACATGTAAAATACCCTAAGCCCCAGGTGAAATAAAGACATACCATCAACCTACCTCTACAAAGAACAAAGGGTCCAACAAAGGAATGTGTGGGCATTTGTCGAACTCTGGTCCATTTCACACTGCAATCTGCCTTAATCGTGCCCAGCAGAATATCCTGCTTGCATTTGTGGAGGAGGTCTGGCTTGTGAACAAAACTATACACGCTTTTGCCTGAAAAGGAGAGGGCATGAACAATAAAAATGAAACCAGAGTCTATATATTTGTTTGAAAAGTATCTTTGGTTAATGGGTAGGATACAAAAAATGTCTGTAGCAACGATTACCAGCGGTTTCCAATGTATTAAGCTTCAAATATATTGTCCCGGGACGTCACTGAAGGAATAATTCAGAATAATTCAGAATTGCGACTTAAAGGTTGCCAACATACCTTCCCTGGGAAAACAGGCAGAGCAGGCCTGCATGAATTCGTGGCTGAAGGATAAGGGATTAGTAACTGCATTGGTCACCTGGCTTATCTTGTCCTTTGTTGCGATGGTAAGAATGAGATTTTAGTTCATGTGGAAAAAAAGAAGTACACTGATGACACAAGCCGAACAATGAATCTTACTTTGTGGTTCTTCTTGACTGAACACATAGCTGGGACAGCAGCATTTTGTGAAGGAATAGTACCTGAAATTGAAGTAGAAAATATAACATACATTTTTTTTTTACAATAATACAGAAATACAGATGCACTAAATGCACTGAGGATCTAAAAGGTTTTTTAAATGAGGGCTCACTTTGGAGTAAAATAATTTTTTTAAATGTAAATAACATTTCGTAAACTTAAAATAGATGTGGCAATGTATTATTTATTTCATATATAACCAGTGAGGTGGGAGATTACATTTCAGCTGATCTATTGCAACTGATAAAAAAAAATTTAAAAAATAATATTCTTTATACTCTGCTAGATCAGCTTTTAGAATACCAAGCACTTCTCAGTTAGCAATTATTTACCCTTTGATAGTGTGAATGATAACTTTGATTATTGTAATTACTAAACTGTGTAAATGATAATCCTTTGAGTAATGCTGTGCAAATGCATAGGTAAAGTAACCTTGTTACACGATACTCTCCTTATTTTAGGAGAATGTTATCTACTTGCAAAACTGGCGGTTAACCGGTTCAACTGTTGACAGATGTACTAATTGTAAGTCGCTTTGGATAAAAGCGTCTGCTAAATGCTGTAAATGTAAATGTAAATGTAAATGATCTGCAACGAGGCAAGGGCTTATGGAAAATGTAGTGTTTACTCTGGGAAATGCCATCGCTTCTGAAACCCCCCCCCTCCTCAGAGCCTGCTTTAGGTCTTCGCCCCACCAACGATCTACACAACTAAAGTAAATAACCATTTAAAATCACCAGGTATGCTGAAATCAGAGAGCGTGTCCAGGCCACCAGCTCCTCTACCGACCGGAGGCAAGGCCACCGTGGCACCTCCCACGGCAGAGAACGAATCCAGGGCATCCAGGGAGTCGAGGGGCTCCGGAGGATTCAAACCCATCATCGGGACATCTCCACCACCAAAGGAGATTGGCTCAAGGAAATCCAAGCAATCAAGGGATTCCTCCAAGGCTTCTTTCTCCACGACCCGTTTTGTTGTAGATTTGTTAGCTTTCTTCCCAGTACCGATAGGTGGCGCTGAATCGAGGAGGTCGTCCAGGCAGCAGTCAAGGTCGTCCAGGCAGTCGTCAAGGTCGTCCAGGCAGTCGTCAAGGTCGTCCAGGCAGTCAAGAGCTGGTGTGCCCAGCTCTGTGTTCGAAGCGCCACCTCCAGGACCAGCTCCGAGGCCGGGGGAGAAGCAATCCAATGCATCCAGGCCGTCGGCAGCAGAGAGGGTGTCTAGAGAATCCAGTGTGGACGCTTTGGTACCGTCTCCACCGCCCAAGGCTGAGAAAGAGTCTAGAGAATTGAGCTGGCTGACAGCGGAGTTGAAGAAGGCCGGAGGAAGCTGGGATGTTGGGTTGGGCAAGACACGGGGAACGCAAGTAGATTTCTGGCTGGGGTCATAGGTCGAGGGGCCAAGAAACGCCGCCTGGATGTGTGCCTGGGAGGCAAAGGGAACAGGGGAAATGAGATTGAAACAACACTGGAAGAGAAGGAAAATGAGAACAGCCTAATCAAAATACAAGTCTACTATTGTTGGTTAAAAGCTACTATTTGCCACTTTCCAGTTTAGGTAAGTTTGTTGACATACAGTGGCAAGTGATCACACACACAGCTAAAACAGGCAGAATTTGGTCTAATAGGGTCCATAAGGACTAATAGGGGTGATGGTGGACCAAAAATATTTTTTTAAGAGACCTTCTGAGCTCCACATTTAGCTGGAGGAAGCTTGGGGTCTTTCACCAATCAGAACAAAAACATTGCTTTTGAAATACCGGTGCTTCTCGCTGCCATCATATACTGAACAACTCAACTGGACGCAGATTGGCTGGGTTATTTTCTGACGGTCCAAAAACTGTTTAGAATTGAACGCATTCAGTTTGATTAGTGGAGAGTGAGGAGCTTGTGAGATTAGGACGGTCTCTCAAGGGTTGCACATTAATGCCAGATTATCAAATTTAAATAAGAGCTGGAAATAGAATGGTTTTCATGAATCGGGGATAGACTCTACCTCGGTAGGCTCTGGCTTATTAGGCAAGCAGTCTAGTAAACTGTCTAGTTCCTCTCCCATGAGCTCAGAGTCGTCCAGAGGACCGAAACCAGCGGCTGGCTGCTGGCAGTCAAGAGGTTGGGTGTAGTTGTAAGCACCGTAGCAAGCAGGCATGGTGGAGGACTTTGGATTGACTTGAATGGAGGACTGAGGCATGCTGGGAAAGGTAACTGAAGAGAAGCAGGACAGAAATTAATTAATTCGATACATTTGTGGACGAATACAAATGGTAAGAAATAAAGTGGTGTTGATTGTTAATATAATCAAACTACAAACCTGGTGTAATGTCACTCAAAGGGTTTAGACCGTTGCCTAAATAAACAGCCGTCTCCTGGAGATTACAGGAAGTAACACTGTCATTAACGTACATAGAAACTCAACAATGAGCATTTTTCCTAAATATTCTATGTATGTATGTATGTATGTATGTATGTATGTATGCATGCATGCTTCTTTTAAGTGAGCTGGGTGAATTTTCACATTTTCAAACTTGCAGCTAAAATGATTCTTCTTTCGTACATATAGTGGGTGTGTAATTGTTTTTTAAGCACTGCTTTTGTATATTTTTAGTACTTGCATTTGCCGTTTGAGCAGAGTTTTTTGTAGTGATCGTTTCTTTCTGTGGAACAGGAAGAATGAGGTCAATGAATCATGCAAAGACTAAAGACTTTATTTCAACAGACAGGTTCTCTACTAACCTTAACACCAACATATGCTTTTCTGTTCTTAAGTCCCAATTGGATGGCCAGTTCCTGTGCCAGCTCATTCACCGGTTTGTCCTGTCAAGAATGCAACATTAAACCTAGAATGGCACTCGGAGAGATGCTGCACCCATGTGTGAGGCTGCTTATCGCTGGGACCAGAAAATGTAACATACGTAACAGATTTTTTGGCCTAACTGATCAATACTTAAAGCTGCATTATCTACCATTTCTACATTCTACAATTTTTAAACAACCACTTTATATGAAAAGTATGACTCAGCATTTAATCCTCAGGCCTCGACACCTTTCATTACCACCTCCCACATATAGCCACAATATTTCCAATTTTTTTTCAGTTTGCGTTATTGGGAGTGGACCCTCCCAAAGTTCCGTCTCTTTTGATAGACAAGGGCCAGAGCCAATGAGTAGCATAAAATCAGTAGCAGGACTAGCTCACAGCCTGCTCACAGAACACAGAACGCCAGTTTCAAAGTGAAGTTAGTGAAGTGACAAAGACTCCTCGTTCTTAATAAACCATACACCATGACAAGGAAAAGAGGCAAAACAAGGGTCAGTAATGGACACACTTTCCCACCCCCAATGGAGAGCTGAAGAGTTGGCATTTGATAGCGATGTTGCACCTGTCCTTCCCGATGCGAGAATATTATATTCTTGTGTTTTTGTAGCCATTAGCAATTTACAAACACGATTATATTAATAAAAGTATTGCAGTACATATCTGGAAAAAATATTACACTCACACATGTGCAATGACATTGTTTTTTGTGTTGGATGTGTGTAGTCCCAAGTTGAGTTTAACATTTAAAACATAAATCTTTTGGTGGGGCTTTTTACTTTGCATGCATCGTATGAAAAGTTGAGTTTCCCGGACAGAAGCTATAGAAAGCTATAGAAAGCTCTGCAAGACGAAGCTATATAGAGCTATAGAAAGCTTTAGTAAAAGAGGCTTTACCGGGAGTAGGCTTCTCCATTTGAGTAGCGTTGCACAGACAATTCGTAAGGAATAGTTTGGCTTTTTAGTGATCGAGTCAAGATTTAATTCTGCATTTGTACAGAGAATTGAGTATTTATGGTACCGCCACGATGCTGCAGAAAAGCCTTCACAGAGAGACGCCACACCCTCGCCACACCCTCGCCACACCCTCGCCACACCCTCGCTTAGCGAGCTTGGAATACTCATGTAATCATTTAGTTCAGGGGCAGGGTGTTGGTTAAGCTGGG